>QKMV01000917.1:0-18594 GCA_003287335.1 Lednia tumana
TTAGCGAAACGTTGGCAGTTTAGTTTCAGTTAAGTTTTCAGCAGTTTAACCCAGTTATTAACAGTTTTTTTTAAAAAGATTTTACCTCTTTGACGTATATTGAAATTTCTTTTGGCTTGACCGTGATGCACCGCGTGGACATTTTCCCTCGCCATGCAAACTGTTAGGGGCTGTGTCAAGAGGATGGTGTGCACGAAATTTGAACATTATTTTACAGCTCAGCATTAAAGGCATGGGAAAAAACATGAATATTCTAAAAATATCGAAAGTGGTCACGCAGCACATCGTGCAAGCTGGTGTGGAATAATGGCACACATCGTGTGCCCTCGGGAGTCGAACCAGGGACAGATGTATTAATTTTTAATTAAATCAACATTTTAAAGCACCACATATCCATATATATGGGCTCGTTTGTTGCGAATAAAAATCCCGAATGTCTCTTTTTTATTTGTTATTAATATGTAATTGTTATTTTTACACGAGTACGATCGACATATAACTCGATATATTATTAAAACAATAGGTTGTTATTGATACCTACACAATTTTATTTTCCGTTACCCACGGATAGGCAATAAAATAAGTTTAGTGAGCCAGACCATAAAACGAAATGAAATTCTACTTTCAACGTATTGTATCGCAATAGATTTCGATACGTCGAAATTGATCACAATCCGCGCCCTTCTTCTCGGGTCTCTCCAGCGATTCCCGAGGTTTTCACGACGTCGTTCGAGCGGAATAGCGAAAGCTTGACAAGGAGTTGAAGATTCAGGACGTTTGCGAACGTAACGTCAAAGTGCGGCGGTGGCGGCGGTGGTGGTGGCGGCGGTGGTGGCGGCGGCGGTGGCGGCGGCGGCGGTGGGGATGTGAATATGAAGTGCGCTGGCGAGGAGCATCCATGGGAACGATGCCAACCGGCGTTCGTTGCTTGCTTGGGGTTGTTCGATAAGGGATGGGGGATGGGGGCCGCTGAGCGGGAGGGGACTTATCTCATCTCCTCGGCGAGCGACGAATCCACGCGGTGGGCCCCGGGAAAGCGGGATGGAAATGTTGGGTGCATTTTCTTCAAGAGCCCCCGAGCGTGATTGGGGTATACGCGTCGACTACGAAAGCGATTTCTTATTCGCTCGATGCAATCTTGTAGGAATAAATGCTCCTATCGTATATTGAACACGTTCCTGAAGGTATGGGAGTTGTTTCAAATTTTAATAATTGTAACGACGTACGAATAAAATCATCCTTAATGTCATCATATTGAGAACATGCCTTAAACAAACTTAAAAATTCCACATGAAATTTCACATTTAGCTACATTAAACTGATATTTGTAATTTTTGTACTTCGCGGTCTAAATGGGAAACTTGGAAAATGCACACTGTGGGCTTTATTGGCTATTGTGGGCTTTTTGGCTTCGCATAGCATTTAGTCTGCAACGAAAACATAAAGACCTAATTTGGTATGTCCAGAACGCAGCCGGGAGCCCAGTGACATTCTCTTCAGAGGTCAGATGAACTGCAGCAGTTAAATAATGTCATAATAGACTAGTAAAAAGGTCACCCAGTCTTACTGAAATAAGTTTATCAGACATCCCTTCACTTCCAGATCATCCCTTTGAATGGTAGAGGACGGGAGCAGATGCCAGCTCATTGAGCGGGCAAATTGGTCGAGATTGGCCGTGAAAAGACGACTTGGTTACGCTGTTTAAAAATGTGCATAGGGCTTTCGAACAGCTTATCCATGTATGAATGGGGCTTATGGTTGAGGCGAGCTAATGTTAATATAGTAAGGGGGTTGCGGTTGATCCAATCGAGAGAGACGAGGTATGAGAGGGTAGTTATTTTGGCCGCCATTAAACAACAATATATCTATTAAAATAAAAGGCAAAGCAATCTATTTGATGATATTTTTGCAAGCAACTTATCACTATAATAAAATTGTTGCAACAAGAAACTTTAAACATCAAGATGAATACATATATTAGGTTCGTATAAAATGAAAGCATGTACGTCTCCTTTGAAAGTATTCATTGTTCTGTGTATATTAGACTTTACGAGAAAGAATTGGCCAGTTGGGGCGATTGTGGAAAATTGCCGACAATGATGTAAAGCATGTAATCTTCTTAAAAAACGAGTTTCATTATGTCGAATATGTACTCATTATCTAGGTAGATAGCGAATGACACCCTCTTCGACAATTTTACACAATGGCCTCTAACAATTCTAAAAATGTCATTTATTTTTGAACATAGGTGGACGAAATTTACATTTTCAGTCAGATAATTGGAGCTATGTAATGCACTTTCATGCGATATAGTTATTGGTGGCAATGGGTATTGTGATTGTATCTTTTATTTATGCAACAGCTCTCTGCTGTTGATGCCGACCCGTTCGTTAGTCTGACGAACGCGTTTATCAGCAAAATAGTGGGCTGAATTCTGTATTTATGGTAGCAATTATTGTTTGTTAGCACTAATTAATCTGGTGAAACATAACAAACATTGGAAATAAATCAAATAATCGCGTTAATCGGTTTGTCAGTGGTCTTCTGAAATCGCACGAAAATCTAGAATTGCGTTGTTTCGTAAACATTGTTTCTTGATGTTAGTTTGATTACGATAGCTTTCATTTTGATTTTATAGTATCCGCGATTTGTTTCTTCAACCCTGTGTAACAATTGGAGGTTTGTGGAATTCACAAAAGTATTTCGAACCCAGAGCTTTCTTTTGCGGCCGAAGAAACCCAGGCTTCTACATTAGTATGATCCACATGGTTTTGCTTGGTATATACATTCGAAATGTTTGGATATAAAAGAAATTAATTTAATTCTATAGACTCGAAATAAGACGTTTCTGTTTAGATCTAAGGAAACCATAACTCCGTGGTCACGTAAAATCTTACCAGCAACGATAGTAACCATAGTTTACTTTATTTTACTT
This sequence comes from Lednia tumana, assembly GCA_003287335.1. NCBI lineage: Eukaryota > Metazoa > Arthropoda > Insecta > Plecoptera > Nemouridae > Lednia > Lednia tumana. Next base: position 2,936 of record QKMV01000917.1, read on the forward strand.
CATGCTTCGCCTCTACGCAGGCTCAATATAATTCTCCCATGTTTGTGTACAATAACTCGAAAGAAAGTGTTCGTTTATACGTACACGCGTGCTTTTCGCTGAAATTTGTAACGAACGATTAGTATATTGAATTATTGCAAATAGTCATGTTTATTTGAATCACATCTATTCTTGACTAATGTCTCCACCTAAATACGCTTGAGAAAACGAGATTGACTCAACATTTTTTTGTAGAAATTATAATATTTTGTATACGCGGTCGCAAGGTGATCATATTATAGTCTGATAATTGTTTAGCTGATGTTACCTATTTCAATTTGGCTAGATCATGGGATGGCCTCATTCTCGCGTATATACACAACGCGGCGGGGTTTATCAGAGTGAATTCTAAAATCCACGCTCAGCGAAAGAGAGTAAAATGTGATGCATAATTATGCGCATAGAGCTGCCGTTTCATCGCTCCGGCACAGCTGGAAAAGGGGGTATAAAAGTCCCACTGGCGTCCCGTGCTCGGAAGGGAAGTTTCTTCTTCCACCGATACAGGAATCAGCGAAACATATGCCGGGAAATTTTAATTGAGGAATTAATTAAACTCGTTGAAGAGGAAAAGTTGTACTGAAGATGGCAAAGTGGCAAAAAAGTGTTGTCAGCTTTAAGGATTTGATATATTGCAAAACTGTAACAGAAATATGATAACACGTTATCCATAATGGAAGCTATCAAACGTTTTGATCAAATTTCGTTCGGTGTTTCGTTGCATTTGTCACCCTTCGACAAATCTGCGAACGATGCTATACAATTCGAATATCCGAGCGCATTGATTTAAATACCAAACCATTGCGGGCCACTACATTTCTAAATTGCTTGCTAAAATAATTAATATGCCAATCAATATGTAAAGGCTAACTGAACGGAGAAATTTGAAGTAAACAGCTAGTACAATATATACTTACACCTCACCCAATATTCTATTTTGCATACATCTCTTTAGTCTTGTTATTGAGAGTATGCGTGAAATAAAAAGAATAGCACATATTTTGTACGGTATCATCATATATACGTTTGCATTTTATTGAAAGCTTACGGTGTGAATGGACATCATATATAACTTCCAATTATCCTAATAAATAACAGATAGGAACGTGGACGAGTATGTTCGTCAATTTAGAAGCTAAAAAGTATTAATATTTCATCGTGAAATCTCGATCGGACACTAAAATGTACATCACAACGATTCAACTTACAAATTGCACAATATTATACACCGACAAGTGTGTTTTCATATTTACTGGACTTGAATATTGTTGTCACGAATATCTACATATAGAAATTTGAAGGAGGAATATTTGTACACGAGAATAATGTAACGCATATACATACATATACGGAATATGTAGGTGGGTCTATATTTTTATAATTCGTGCGCCATACACAAATTGGGTATGTATAATCTTTTTACATTCTACCAATCGAATAACAGCTATTGTGACAGCCACAATTAAAATTAAATTTGAACATCTTCCACATTTAAAACCACTGCCTATACCTATACCTATCTCGGAAAAACCCGAACAGAACTCGCGCTTGTTTGTTACTAATTCACACTCAGTCCATCACTTGCAAGTTGCAGCCTAGATATAGATATATGCCTGTGTGAAATGAGCGTGATTATAAATCATACGTTACAATCATCAAATTTAAAAGGAATGGCAATCACGACATATAAACTATAAGCCTTCAAAGTCTTGCATGCGGAGTGCGGACATCGTAGAACACTCGACAATAAAACAGTTTCTCTTCGTGCAAATGATTTTAAAAAATGCATTCTTCACAACATGCCATGGGTAGTATCATATAGATAGTATGGCACGATGGTAGCTACCCAAAAAAGGTACATTTCATAGCTTGACGAATACACGGACCAATCCGTAATCTCTAGAATGATCACATGGCATTTATACTAGGTATATTAAATGAGGCATTGAAACATAAACGATGTGCCTAGAATTACCATGAGACTCTATTGATTACTTTTTTTTTTTTAATCAAAGTCGCGCACCTTAAACTAGTATCACACTTGGGCATTATTGTATATCGAACTGTGGCTGAACCACGCTGACACGTTGAGTTGAAAACATTTCGATACCATTTATTTACTACTTTGGAATAGTGCGGCCCCAGAGGCTTGTTCTGCCTCTCAACACCGTTCGAACTGACATCGCATCGCATCACTGGCAGCATCAATACTTGGTCGAGCCGTTGCAGTCTTGTTGATAGTACGAGTGAGCCGACGTCCGATACGCCGCGACGCTGGCGATGGACGTCGCGGGAGGCGACGCCGACGGCGCTGACCGAAAGCCGAGTTGACAACTCGGATTGGGGACCGCGTCGAAAAGATCTCTGAACCCTGCCGGCGCCACACCGACGTCAACGTCACCGCCAACGACCGAACTGTACCACGACGTCGTCGATCTCAGCGGCTGGTGCTGATGCTGATGGTGATGGTTGGATGTCGCCGATGAGTTGGTCACCGAGCTGGTCGTTGGCAGGAGATCTTCGTGGTGCAACGAAGACATCGCCTGGTGCGGGTACTGGTGGTAAGAGTACATGGAACCGGAACTTCCTTGCACTCGCGACGCGTAGTGGTTGTGAAGCGGACTGCTGTCACGACTTCCGGTCGTCATCAAGCTGTCCACGCTGAACGTTCCTGCCCCTTGGACTGACGTGTCCATCGCACTGTCGCTCATGTGGTGTTCGACGATCACCCCAACCCCCGGCTTGACGTCGACCTGCTGATGGTATTTGCCTGCACTCATACACGTGCTCAACTCGACGGCCGGCTCTCTCTTCGGCTTGCACTCACCCACCTTGGCACTCTTTTCCGTAATCATCTTCTCCTCGCGCTTGTGATGCACGTCCTGGTGTTGCCTCTTGACGGCGTCCTCCTTCTCTTTCATCGCGTCCTTCTTCTTGAACCGTCGACGTCGTCTCAGATACGACCCGTTGTCGAACATGTTGTACGAGTCGGGATCGAGCGTCCAGTAGCTGCCCTTGCCGGGCTTTTTGTCGTCACGAGGCACTTTCACGAAGCACTCGTTCAGACTGAGGTTGTGGCGGATAGAGTTCTGCCAGCCCTGCTTGTTCTCCCGATAGTACGGGAATCGCTCCATGATGAACTGGTAGATGCCATTCAGCGTGATCCGCTTGTCGGGGGCGTTTTGGATGGCCATGGCGATGAGGGCGATGTACGAGTACGGTGGCTTGACCATGTCTTTGGCGGGTCCGTGGTGGAGTTGCTGCTGGTGGTGGTTGAGAGGATAGGCTGACGCGGCATAGCCGTACCGAGAGTACTGCTCGTAAGGGTAGCTGACCGAGCTGGCGGCCATGTGGTGAGCGGCTCCCGGCATGGCCCCGCCATAGCTGGCCGAAGAGCTCGCCGAGGGATGGCGGTAATACGCGTTCTGCTCGCCGAAGAGAGTGTGCATCGCGAGGCTGTAGGTCGTATGATCCAGGATGCTTGTTTACCGAGGATCTTCCATAGAGAACGAACGCTGCACGCGGCGGGTACGGAGCGCGACGGCCGATCCAGCGGGACGACGTCGACGAGGTCCAAGACAAACAGCAACACTAATAGCTCGCTAACAACACCTTGTCACAACACAAACACTATTAGCGGGTGTATCAGCGAGGCACATGCGTGCCAGAGGTGGGGGATGGTTGCAGTAGGAGAAGATGATGAGTCTTTAGTCTTTGGCTTCCCCGTTCGCCGGTTTCTTCGCAGAGATAAACATCCCGATTTGCCCCCACGCGGTTCCCGAAAAACCGATCAAACTTGCAGTCACTTTATGCGTGGCCCACGGTTTCAGATAGATATCTGCACTTGCAAAGCAACTTCTTATTATTACACACAACATAGGCAGGTTTACACAGAGATTAAGTGAAAACAGTCTGGTTGTTTCCTTTCACCACAAGGTTCACAATGTAGAGAAAACAGTGGCTGGTGCCGAGAAAACACGGCCCCGAATTAGCCGGCTAACGCAAGATCAACAAGCCCGACTGCGAAGGCTGAGGCTCTAACTGAGGGAGCGAGCGCAGTTTAGCGTCGAGTTATCTATCCGTGACGGAGCTCGCGCATTGGGCATGGAGCCATCCTCGTCGCCACTGACTCCGCCTCGGTGCCAGACGACGACCTATCCTCACCGGATCCACTCCCAAAACATCGCGCCGCGAAACCTCCCTTGATCGACTTGCCGTGCACGGGGGACCCGACGCGTCGCGCGACGACTCGAAGCGTTCATTCAATTTAAACCATTTCTCACCCCATCGCACGCCCACTTCAGCAACCCCGTAATCGAATCCCACCGCCACCGCCGCCGCCACCGCCGCCGCCAACGCGCGACAATCTCAATGGAGAACTATAGGAGGGTCGGGGGAGGAAAAAATGACAACGAGCGGCCTGATACCCTGGAAAGAAGGGCCCCGATTCTCCGAGTGTTGAAAATGTAAATTGAATTTTGCCCAGAGCCATCTCTGAAATAACAGATTATCGTCGCCCTCGTAAAAACAGCTTAGACTGGCGTAGAATTAAACCAACAGAGCAGCAGCAAAGAATATCATCGAGACCTTGATGATACTCCCTGTTCGGCCCGAGCGTGCTGCGATTGTCGCAACACCTTCTCGTCGTCGTCGTCGTCGTCGTCGTCGTCGTCGACGTCGTCGTCGTCGTCGTCGTCGTCGTCGTCGTCGTATGTCGGCTGCAGCTCCTGATCTGCCAAGGGGGACCGGGGTGCTTTCGTTTCCTAGCCAGAGAAAACAATGTAGCCGTAACACATACAAACCGCGATCGGTCCTGTTGGCTGTTGCCGCAGTCGAGTTGGTTTAACCGGCGTTAGTGAGCCGTCATCCTAGATCGCGACAACTCGACATCGCGATACCCGCGACCCGCGTCCAGCCCCGACTTAACGCCGACCAGCCGGTCAAGCTCACTTCTCGTGCGAAAATCGTACGCCGATTTCGCCAACTTTGTCATACATACAAGTGGTGCCAAATCACATCGAAATAACACAACAGTTGATTACTATAGAGATTACACAATATATCACAGACCAAAGATCGGAGCCTTCTTCTAAAGATGGGGGCATCGAGGAAGTCATCGGTTTCGTGAATCGAAAGAGAAAAGAGTGTAACTCGTGTGATGTCTGTTTCACATCCAAACATTAGGCGTCGAGTGAAATATGTGGTGACATTTAAACAGTTTACATAATAATTATTTTCTACGTGCATTTTCCCACATGCAGCATCCGCAATATGCACCATGTCTGTGATGTGGAAATTAGGCCATCGGAGATGTCAACATGTCGAACTCGAGAAGATCAGTGACGCATTTTCAGCCGCAATGCGCTATATGATGCAGTTCGATGCGTTGTTGAACAAGCTTCGTATAAATACGAGCGTATGGGCCGTTGAAGTATATTTTTAAGATTTGATTTCGGCAGAGGTGCCAGATCCTATGGAAAATACACGCTAGAAAAGAGATATCACTCTCATTTTCGTGAATAAAACTTAAATACATGGAGCGGCGTTTCTTTAGAAGTGGTGAAGGAAAGATAGCACTCAAAGGTATTCGTCATGCGTCAATCTTTCCGAAGTGCAATTTATATCAGTTTCGCAGAGTAGCTATAAGCTCACGAAGTGTTGAGATGAAATCAGCCTCCGAACTGTCTCGTCGCGGAAATCAAAGGCCAGCCGATCGGCAATGATTGAGAACGGAACGACATGTCTGGTTGGGAGTATGGGGATTGCGGCGAACGGGAAACCACCCAAGCAGGATCAAAAGATGTTGACGGCCGGCCGTTTATTTGGCGAGTGTCTCCGGTGATTGAGATGGGAACTAGCTCGCGTTTTGTTTAAATTGAAAAGTGTTCGCATCGGGCTCGTTTTAGATTTCGCGAGAAACCGGCATTTTGGTGCAATTTACTTGTTTTCAGCATATTCTGAAGCACATAGATTTACGATAGGATATCACCTCGTGGTCATTCCAACATCAGCTTCCTATACACGATTATTCAAAAGCCTATTTTTTATATTGAGTTATACGTGACAACTGCTGACGAGCTGCAATGTAACTTATGAGCTCGTGATTTTCTGTGATTAGAAAATTCATCCGTTTAAAGGTTTTTCATATCCCTATACCGGTCTAGAATCAAATGGCCTGAAGCTTATGAATCACCACTCTGTAGTTCCGAAATTGTTATCTTTTTAACATATTTGTACGTGAATAGCTGCTCTAAAATATACTCAATTTTAATGTCCTCATACAAGTTTAATGTCCTCATACAAGTTTACGCTTTGTAGCTAAGCAGCCTCTAAAAATCGAGCCGATCGAAATTTTGAAGGGTCGTGTTCCAATGATCAAATTGCTATACAGGAAGTTTCTATACCCAATGTGTAGCTTGTCATTTACATGATAAAATCTTCGAAATTATTTATTTTTGATGAATAAAAAAACTCTGTCAGGTGTTTGTTCTCTAGTGTTTGCACGCTGCAGCGTCCGTCTTGCGTTCAAATGGATGCGTAAAAAACGTCTCTCTACCTTCGATTAGTGTTTATTGTCTCGGATCACGTCTGTATATTTGGTCTCTTCGCCACGCTCTTCGTGCTATTTGTTGTGAGATGTCACTACTATAGGGCATTCAGTAGCGCTCATTACTGAAAGAATTACGGTCACCACAGCACCCTCGTACGCAACTTGGTTGATTATTTTACAAACGCTTTTATGCTGGGTTTCCAATAGGCTTAATATGCGTTTCATTGAAAAAACCACGTGTTCAGGCGTTTATTTTTTTCAGTATTTGTTTTGTTAAACATTATGCGATTTTGCCAGCTTGTTCATGGCGCAGTGAAAGAATTTTAGTGGGTTCACAAATCAAAATATACATGTATGGAAATGTCAATTTCCATGTTTTCTTCTGTGGCTTCCGCAGTTTTTGAGTAAAATTTTCAACCGAGTGGAAAGCCATGGCCACAAAGCAAACTACGTGCGACATTTTAGGGTTTGATTGGAGCTATGAGAATCTTTTAGCGTCAGGACAAACGCGAGGCTAAAATATTGCGTGGGGAAACAAGAAAAATCGAGAAGAAAATGTTTCGGTTACGATAAATTACCAGAATCTTCCGGGTAGTTCCTGCAACAAAGTGGTACACTCCGAAGACACAAATATCAAGATTTGTGAAGCGTTGGGCTATAAAAATGTAATTTTGCATTCATCAAACCTACTTTTACTTATTTTGTCATGCGGAAAAAGTGCGAAGGTTAGGTATTTTAGATGCACTATAATAGATCTAAATGAATATCGTATATAAGCATTGTATTAGTGTGATGGATCATCATCAACGGAAAAAAGGCGAATAAGGCAAACGAGCAGCTTGAAGCGGGCAACTTGTAAAAAAAAATAGACTGCAGCAAGCAATTGTTTTACTAAATTAGCCCAAACGCCTTGCGAGTGTGAGTGTTGGAGATGGAGGTTGTACAACAATAGTTTAACAAGTACCAAAGCTTTAGCTATAATTTTAGATTGTCTATGAATCTGAAAGAATAAGACACAACGTGTAAGTATTGTATTGGTTCGCAAGCCGGAAAATACGCGATTTGTCGAACTTGGAAAGAAGTACCAACCGCTTCGCGTTTTGTTTACCTATAAACCCAAAGGCTTTGCTTGAGTGTTGGGTTGTGGATGAGGCTGTGAGGCTGCAAGCAGTTAGTTACTCACCCTGTCACCGCAGCACGCAATTGATCTATCGAGGTAAATGCCTGCGGCGAGATGCGGCGAATAATGCGTGTCGTGTTTTTCCAGCCGCGGAGCGGTGCGTGCCTGCGAACAGATTACCCTGGAAATGTGCGTCGGTGAGCCAGTCAAGGGAACGTATGGAATGCAGGAAGAGTGCGAGCAACAAAGTTTCCACGATGATTCAGTAGTCTTGTTTCTTCTTTTTTACTCGACGTATTCTCGTGCAAATGGAAGCTGATATGGACATAGCCTGTTTTTTGCATGTCCTCGGTGTTAAAAATTGGCGACTGTGTCCGCCATCTTTGTTACTTTCACGCTGGTTTCTTCAGGCCAGAAAACAGTAAATAAACCCAAAAACCGGTGCTAAATTAGCATTTTTGCATTGAAATAAACGATGAAAAATAACATTTTCATACATTTTATGAAAATGAATGGAAAAATGAAAATGATGAATATTTTATCAAATTAAACTGCGCTTTTTGTGAGTTAAGTTCCAGGAAAAAGTTCAATTATGAGGAAAAAAGGAACATTCGGAGCAGTCTTTTGGATTATGAATAAATGAACCTAATAGATAAAACGATACATAATATGGGTATAGGCGTTATTGATATTATAGGAGTGCGTGCGAGGATTAGGATGTATTGTTAGAGAAACATGTCGGAAGTAAGTGGCCACCAGAGTGATACGTTAGTTGAAAATTAAACATCGGATTATTACAAATAAGTAGGGACCCTGTACAGTCTAAACTGTGAGAGAGCATACTGCGTTACACCCACAAAATAGGCTCTCGAGCCATACCTTCCTGTATTAATTGCTACCATCGTCCCTGGCGGAAAAGTATGCTCTCCCAGTAAATAGACTGTATTGTTGTTAATTTTCTCTTTTCGACAAATGATCTGCAGGTCACATGATTCGTTAACAACAAATGTGCGCGCGACCTAAGATGGAATCAACATCGTGCATTTTTCGATGGGAAATTTTCCTCCGGGCTATTTTTTTAAAAGATATGATACTTTACCGGGGCTTTTCTTTGTGTGTAGGTAGGTATGATAGGTACTGTATTTAGGATAATTTTACTTGATACGTTTACTTGAACTTTCATAGTTTAGTAACAACTTAGCCGTTCATCATCGAAATTATTGTCTACGGCCAGAACAGACTGAAATTGAAAATCGGGTGTACTTGCTCTAAATTCTCGATTCGAAAATAGTTTGAAAAATTCCTGAGACTTCTGGCCATAACTTCTGATCTGGCCACCTGTCTGGTGCGCAAACAAAGGTGTATAAAGCACCACGCACCACGCATCTATATAGGTATATATCTAGGTGTCTTGGAGTGTGTTTCATTCAATATTATTGTTGGAGATGAGATGATGCTGGTCAATGGACCACCCTTCATCGCGGTCCGTATTCAGAGTTTCATCACCTGAAGGTCGCCCAGCAAGCGACTCAACCTTCCACCCTCGATCAACACAGGTGGACTCCGGTAATCTGTCGCAATGTCCACGCTCCTTAGCCACAGTGCAAACAACACTTGGCAAGGAGACTCCAGCGATGAGTGATCACCCGGCAGGGTTACTATTAATTTTACCGGCCCGTTCTTTCTTCAATGGAGACGGTTAATAACATATAACAGCCCGTTAAGCCGCTGATTGGGTACAATTAAAACATATTGTGTTAAATTGCGTACTGCGTTACAAGTTTTGACGATCTCATATTGTAAAAGTACAATTTATGGGAAATACATTACAAATGCCATGAAATATTAGCATACACGGCGACATCCAATTAGGTCCACGTGCAATGGGTAACGGGCGATTATATATTTACCTGGCAGTTTGAAATCCGCTCCAATTTACTTGCATAGCGATTAAGCCAATCTGCCGAATAAACCGTAATTTCAAAAAAAAAGAAAGAGATCTGGATGCTTACCGGGCAAGCAAGCCCGGTAAGCAAAAGATCCGGGGTTCAAGTCCTTGAGTAAGCAGGTATTTTTGAAGGGATTTTAATATTCTTAAAATTATAACTAGCCGTGTAATTGGCTTTAAAAAAGTGTAATCCTTGTCATTCCTCTGCTTATTTTATTCCTTCGCTGCATTTCCCTTACGCACTTACTTTTTTTTACGTTTCCACCTACGATTTATTTCAAGCAGTCTGTGCCACTTTTAAAAATGTCGTTCATTTTGTTGCACAAAAACGCTTAAAAGGACACCATTTTATTACTGTGATAGGCTGTTGCCAGGGTTGCGATGTCAAGATAAGCTTCCCCTTAGCTTGATTAGATGTCAACTAGGCGTAAGCATAAAATTACGTCATTGTGCGATTTCAGTACCAGTTTCTTTCCTGACAAATTTTGACTTCTAAAAATGACGTATCTTCCCAATAAAATGACGGAACCACGTTTGCGATCGTGTAATACTTTACCATCCGTCTATACTTGTAGAGAATGCGATCTGGACTTGAGTCATGTCTTTAAAAAAAAAAGAGGAATATCCGTATATTCCAGAGATTGACAATTCAGATATTTACAAAAACAATATCGCCTGATTTCAAATCCAATCCAATCCAATCCCCTCCCCTACACCCCTCATTATATGTTGCACAACACAATAATATTGATGGAATAAAGCGCCAGCTTTATGATCTTCCAATAATATTGGTGTTTCCCTCATTATGCTTGTCACGGTTGCCTAACTTGTTTTCCAAGTAAACTCTCAACCCATAAGCCGCTACGTGATTGCTCTGGTAAACTTAAACTCCTCTTGCCGCTATCGGCTTAGCTACAAGTTGATGAATTATAAGATTGATAAGAAGATAATGGGGTGAGAGGAGACGGGACGGAAGAAGTTATAACACGGGCCTAAACTTGAAGTTCAGAATATATTAAAATCAAAGACATCCGCAACTCTCTACGCCAGATTGAAGTTTATATCTGCAGGAAAAGGCAAATGGCAAGCATAATCGCGTTGAAAAAGCGTGGGGACTGGGAAGATCGCAACCAAAGTTTTATTTAAAAAATGTCTGTAAAACAAGCTAATTCACAAACTGGGAACTGAGTGATAAGTATAAAAATAGTAAAACTTTCATTATTTTAGTAAGCTACGCTGCCTACTTATTCAGGGGTAAAATGTTTCGTACAAATAAAGCTTTTTATGCTTTTTAGCGTAAGATTGTTTACCCCTGAAGAAGAGATAGCATAGCTTACGAAACTTTGGGAAAGTTCTAATATCGTCAGTTAGCATTCATTACCCAGTTTGTGAATCAATTTTTAAGGTACAGTTATAAAAAAGTACTTTAGTTTTGTTTCTCATGGAGAATAGTTCAATTTTATTGCTAAACCTCAATATATAATCGATGTATTGCAGATTTTCAGATTCATAATTTTTATGTACTTTTTGAAACCTATAGTGCCTTGTGGCTGGTCAATCCATCTGGAAAGCGCACCGCATAAAAAACTCAATTGGATATTCGAGTTGAATTGAGACGCAGCTTTCGCTATCGCTCGCTCGCTGAAAACAAAGGACAGTAGCTTCCACGATGGCTGAGATGAGAATTCCATACTTGAAAGTCTTCGAAAGCTTTGATACAGTTGCCTAATCGAAAGCTGGCACAAAACGTTTTAAACCACACCACTGATACTTCACGATGGCTGCATCTGGCTTTACAAACTAATACTACCGCACAATTGTTGTTTTTTTTCACCGCGTACGGAATTTGCCCGAAAACAATGCTATCTCGACGCAGATGAATTGGGGGGGTTGGTGACTGCCTTGTTATGATTGCACCCCCTTCATCCGTTCGTCCCACAGCCCACTCTATTTCCGTGCACCGCGCATTCGATTTGAATCCAAGGGGATCATCCGGGATCAGCGGAATTGCGGCACCGGCTTCCAACTGAATCACAAACCCTACCATGCCATGCCATGCCACCAGCTTTGTCAACCTTTCAATGACTTGTCAAAATATGCCAGACGCGCGCTCATAATGGGGGAAATATCATATATTGCTCTCTCGACGTTCTCGCAGCGCCGTTCGCGGTTCCGTAACTAGATTAGTATAGCGAGAGACTAATTCGAAATTACTTTCAGCGAGGAGTGGGACATTGTTTACTTTCGTCGTTACCGTCGTTTGTCAAGAGCGTTGTGAAGAGAGTTCACGATAAAAGTTTGCAAATTAGATTACCACCTTTTAACGTTAGAGTTTTTGCAGAGTGTTTCGTATAGCTGCTATAACTTAATATACACATCCGTCGGTACACCAGCTAATTCCGAGATAAGAGGCTGCATCCTTAGTTATCCTTTTATTGTTAAGAAGTTATAGATGTAAAAAGTCAATATATGGATGGTGTATTGGTTTCACACGACGCTTTGCGATGCAACGGATACAGCCCGCGGGCCAGAAACGCGCCGTGGTGCTCGCTTTTCTTCCATAATATGAAAAGATGTAGATTTGAACGACCCTAGAAAGAACGACCCTGCTCGAAGTCAACGTTCAAAATAAAATCTTCCGTTTTTCGCGCCTAATTTTCATGAAATTGACCTGAAATATGACATGTTCCTGTCCTAGTCCACCAACGGGAGGTCTTCCTTGTTACTCGATCCTCAGCCTCCAACCAGCACATGTCACGCATGTCATACTGCAGCGTTCTGCCGTGGCCGCCTGGCCGTCACTTAGCAGTTGAAAGAGAACTGTCCTATACTTCACACATGGCATGCATTAGCGACGGACATACGATACGTTTCATTGCATCTAAACACATGACAACGTGTCAAAATCAAAATCCTTACAATCTTGCGGTGGCGTTGCTGCTTTTTGTGCCGCAGGACAAGACAATAATTGCGAAAGGCCCATGCCTTTCGTCTTCCTCTTCTGCGTAACTTGATATTTTTGTGCGAATTTATGAGGCTTCGAGCAATGTTTTGCTTTTAAAGCGTATTTCAAAAAGAAATGATTCCACTAGATTTGTTTTGAATTGTTGAATTTGTTTTGATTGTTTTGAATTACTTTTATTTTTTCCAGCATGATGAACATTTACAATTGACATTCTTTCGTGCTCCCGAAAGTCTAAGCTCGTTTAACGTGGCCCAATTTTCATCCAATTTATTTGACACAATTCAGTTTCTATGGCCACAGTTGTTGCAACGTGGCTTCAATTGGTGGAAGGAAACTCACAAATAAATTGTATAAAAACTTAGATCACTTAAACATGGCTAGAAACTGAATCTAAAAATCAATTTGAAATACATTTTGCTATTCCAACTGTTTGATCCATCACAGACTTAGTCACCTGCGAAGAGTATCGTATCAATAGTCTCTTTTGAATATTAAAAAAACATGGGAGAACTGCCCCAACTCCCAAAGATATCTGCCTATGCATAGATATTATATCAGGTATGCAGCCTGCAGCGAAACATAATTTCACACATATTTCTCAGCGATTCACGGAAAGTTACTTTTCATTCTCTATAGTATCTGTCCTCCCAATTCCTGCCAATTGTTGGGTCAAGTGGGATTAAAATTGGCTCGATCGTGTTCCAAAACCACCGGGCACTCGATATTTCGGACTCGCGGTGGTCCCCACGCGGGTATAAGCTTTAGAAAGTGCTAATAGACGTACAAAGGCGAGAATTTGTTCGAGTGGCCCCGCTGCCGGGCCCTCGACTAAAGCGATGGATTTTCATGCCCTTTTCTACCATGTTGGCACTTTCGTTGAAAACTTTGTGATTGTTAATAATAAGCAGACGATTGGGAGCTAAAGTTGGATAAGCTGGCCGTTTATAAAACCATTGTTGAAATCTTGAAACTGTCCTCTTTTTTTAAATCGACGGTGATTGATTTCGATTCGAAGCTCTTAGGTTCTGGACCTGTCAACATAACAAAACCGCATCAAACGAACGGATATGCTGTGAATTATTTGCCAAATTATCTTGATTCTGCGGCTTGAGATTTATTCCGATGGGAACCGCCCAGGGCGAAAGCGAATCAATTTTTCCTTCCTCCGTTGCTTTGCTATATACCTCGTGGAAAGTGGAAACGGAAGGAATAACGTCTAATGTGTTATTTTGTTGCATAAAATTAGGGTCTCAGCAGCTCGGTGAAATTGATTGGTTGTCTGCCTTGCGGTTCGAATGTAAATCGCTCAGTTGCTGACGGCGAGGCTCAGGAATCGCTGTATAAAAACGGAATCGGAGCACTAGAACCAAATCTCATTAACGCAATCGCGAGTGGGTTCGTATTTATACAGGATAAAGTATCTTTTGTTTTCTTAATTGTAATGTTTCGAGGCCGCCAATGAGCTCAGTATAAAATTGGCAGCCGTGTAACGAATTTCCTCCTTTCCATGTATTCGCATAGATTGACTAGATGTCTGTTGTAAAAGCTTTTCTCCTAAAATTCATAATTTGAGACACCAATTTGACCACCCACAGAAAAAACGTCTCATTTTTGTGTTTTTATGTCAGCTTGAGAGGCTAAACGGCTGACGTGATGTTGATGAGATTTTCAGGGTGTCTTTAAATCTCTCGCCTAGAACCCCCTGCGTTTTTGAGCACAATACGTGAAAGTTTTTACTCGGAAATTGCATTTTTATACATTTTTGTTCATTTATCGGCTTTTTTCAGTGTTGATTTGCTCTCTGTATAAGCCAAATAAAAATATTTTACAGAAACTTCTACAGAGCTCCTTCACAAGATCTCACCTTAGCTTATTGAAAGAAATTTAGCGTATAATCTGTGACGCTGTTGTCTTGAAAATGGCTTTTTTGTACTTTTTTCAGAACTAATGGAACTTTTTCACTCATAGGGCCAAAATTATGCATTTAATTAAAGGAAAATTTCAAAAACGTTTCGTATGCACCAAAAGTGTTGCAAGAAATATTACGCTCATCCAACAACGCGTCTACATTCAGAGTTCAGTGAAACCCTCGATGTAAAGTAAACAAATGCCAAAATGAACCGTTTTACTTTCCCCTGACAAAGCAAACAGAATAGTTTGCGAAATGTTGGGATTATTAGGGCTTCGCCGTAACGCTATACCTATGATGGACGCGTTGTTGGATTAGCCTTATGTTTCCAGCAAAACTTCTATACAAGATAGACGAAGGGACATAACTTAAAATCTATAAAATTTAAAACGTCCTGAGAAGAAATACAAGACACCAACATGTTTATAGAGGCTATTTTGCATGTCGCCAAACTAATTTAAATTACGAATTTAAATGAACAGTGAACTTCTAGATAATTTTTAAGTACTTTTCAGGAAAGCCAATAAATGAAAAGCTAGTTAAAAATGTGCCTCTGGAAGCCGTCTCACCAAATCGCATGCAACTTTGTGGGAAAAAAGCTAACACATGCCTACAGTCTATTTCACACTCTGTTACCAGCAGTTCTAACCTAATTGATTTAGTTGTCACGTGACTTCACGATACACTTTGTGGCACAGAAATGGCCACTGTGTTCCATCCAGCTGAAGTGCGTGAAAACAAATTGTGATCATCCTACTTTTGTTAATGGGACGGCTATTCAAATGATTTCGAGCCGGTATGCATGATAGGTCTTTTACGTTACGTTGTTTTTCAGCTGGGTGGAACAGCGGCCCTTTCTGTGACGCAAAGCTTGTGAAAACTATGAATTGTTTCAATATGTACTCAAATAAAACCGTAATTACGAGATTAAAACCTATCTTATATACTTTATTGTACAAGAAAGCATTATAAACAGTAACTTTTATATTTAATCATCTAGCAATAAATCCTAGGGTCTCTATAGGCTAGGGTGGCTACGTAAAAAATACAGTGTAGTAGACACACACACACACACACACACACACACACACACACACACACACACACACACACACACACACACACACACAC
>QKMV01000918.1:0-18590 GCA_003287335.1 Lednia tumana
CACGAAAATGATTCAAAATGAATTGTTATCGACTGTATGTTTTGAGCGTCTTTTAACATCAGTACCTACAAAAAATCATATCAAATTTTCAAGTTGTGGGAGGGGAGGGTATAGAAATATTTTATAGCAGACCCTCCCAAAAAAACTGTCACGAGCCGCCACTGCCAAAACCAATGAGTGCTAAGGAAGAGTTGTCATCCAGGCAAGAGCCCCAGCCTCAAGGAAACATGGCTTCCGGCTTGCAATAGTCTCGTCTCCCTCACAGTAATGGTCAATTACGACTGTTCGCGGAATTCCAACATAGGACATAGCCTGGGCAGTCCGAAGATTAAAAAATCATGAGAAGAACACCCCTTTCCTTTTGTCTATAAAGTGAGAGGGTATACTTCAGTATACCCACAAAATAGCCTCTCTGGTCATACCTTCTCGTGTTAATTTCCAACATCACCACTGGCAGAAAAGTATGCGCTCCCAGTAAATAGAATGTACATCTTTGCATCAATGAGGCTTAAATCTCGACTCCACTTGAAATTGCCTACACAGCTATAGTTTGGGATGGATAGGTATTTACATAAAAAAAGAAGCCACAAAGCAAAATTGATGATTTTACTATATATAGAGATTCACAACACTACATTTTAAAATTTTCCACCTACCTAATGCTAACATAGAAATGATATGAAGAGTAATTAAGAAGGATAACATAGTGCAAAATCATAACTGACAATCATCTTAATTTTTTATCTAATTCAACAATCAAGTTTTCTTTGATCCTGCTAATCTTCTACTAATCACCAAAGAACTCAAAACATTAAGTAAATTGTACAAGCTAGTTGGTACCTATTACCTACATTAGTTCATTTAATGACAAATAAATCGTTCATACATGAAAACCAAGATTACAGTTCATCATATTATTACAACCAAGATGGTATGTGTGCCATCTAATTATAGCGAATAAAATTAATCGTGATGCTAAATTGCCACTGTATGTAGTATAGTAAATTTACACTAATAAAACTTGTAATAAACACTGCAAATAGGAAAGGAGGGTTGATGGTAATCTACCCACAATTACATCAAGTGATGAAGAAAGCACAATAAAATAAATATAATATAACTATCTGCACGCAAGAGATTGCAGACGATATCTTAATAAAACAATTTGAGCAAAAGACTGGACAAACAATAAGTAAAAGAGATACCTAACATTCGTATCCTATAATATATCCTTATAATATTCAGTAAGTATAGGTGATCTTTACTCTTTACGTAACAATAAGGCTACACACAATTTCATTTTATAAAATATTTGTCAGCCACCTCGTCCAAAAGTGAAAGCGAGTCCAACAGAATAGAGTTACAGGGATTTACATTCATATTGTAATTTATTATGTTCCGTGGACACCTGAAAGTATCTTAATTGGAAATAAATAATTGCCATTAATAATATTATACGTTATTACAGTAAGATGGCTTCGAGACAATGAAAAAATCTACGGCAGCTATTTACAAGCCAGGTATTTCATTCGACGTTTTACGAGATGATAAAACTAAAAATATTCGAAAATAAACCAGAGTAAAAAAATATGGTGGGCATAAGTAATTTTTCATAAAATGATGAAAGAACAAAAAATAATACTTAAAAAAGTACAATTGTGACAAAATAAAATGATCGGACGGACACCAAACAAGTAGCAATATCAAACAGCAAGAGTGAAGAAAGGTACCCTGTCCACAATAATTTAAAATACACTGCTTTTTTATGGTAAATCTAGGCCGTACCCTGATGGCATTGTGATACTGATGTGTGTGAATATAAGTGAGCTGATTTAAAGCAAATAACGTATCAGTAAGCAACCAACAATAAAACCAATCCAGCAGCCTCTGTCGTAACTCGTAAGTCTTGAAAGTTTCAATTATACATCTCTAAACTTATACCTTTATAAAGCAATCACCTAAGCAGAAACCGCATGTGATTTCAAATTTTCTAATTAGTACATAGGTGGGTACCAATCAAGCCAGTTTAAAGTAAAAACCGTAAAGTTAATTGGCTATATCTAATCCTTACAGCAGTAGACAGAGAATGGGTAGGTAGAAGATTAAAGTAGGAAGTACTAGTCATTACAAATTAAGGATAGTAAGATGCATTTCTAACTACCTAAACTTCATAATACATTCAAGGTAAAACAGTTTACCTAGCTGTCTACCATCTATCAATAAAACTTGTAAAAAATCATTTATAAAATTGAATGTTGTGGCATTCAATATAGGGTGACATATAATCCGTGGTGGCAACGGTAATAATTCATAGCAGAAGACTTGGTATTTACTAATAACTAAGTACCTATGGTTCAATGACATTTGAAATCAAGAAAAAATCTCCGCTCAAAGTACTTTCTACACTCACAGCGGACAAACTTCCAGCATCCTAACATTTTATTTTTAGCTGGACCAATCCAGCATCTATCGTAATCTGCTGTCAATGAGATCATATTTGACGAAACCAAACATGCAGTCTCGTAACAGCACTTGATTATTTAGGAGAAAGAGGTCAAAATCAGCGCTCTCTTGACGAAATGCACAGAACATTAAAATAGATAATATTATGCTTGATGGATCATGCATGGTTGGGTTGTGAACAAGTGAAGTGATCCTTAACAAATTACACCGTGCTTATAATTTGAAAATGCTATTCGTACCTACTAGGTAGCCTTATTTGAGACAAATTGATAAGTAAGGGGTCGTATATATTATGATAGAAAGAATCAAGTTCTGTGTCATAATTGTATGACAAAGCACCACATAACAATCCAGTCAAGATGGTGCTATAAACAAGATTCAACATGGTTATTTCGTAGGGACGTATTCACTCTTGTCCGTGGTTAGAAACAGCTACTTAACGGGCGACTGATGTAACAAAAGCACAGAGGCGACTATTCAAAAGTTGATCCCTTAGCAGTATGCTGCTGATGAATCCAAAACTGGACCGGAGCTTTGCTCAATCTTCACTTCAGTCAAAAATGAATACGATAAATGGGGTAGGATACAACAGAACTTCTTAGATTTTGGTACATTATTGCATAAAATAATCTGGATGGTCCGAATCCTTCTCAAACCTCTTTACCTCTTCCTGCATGCTCTCTTTAATCTTCAATATGGCAGCTGACTCATTCTGGTCGTTCTCCCCTGGACCACCAAAGCCCCCCAGATTGTAGTCCCCCATCCCGCTAGCGCTGTCTTCCCTTGGTGTTCCCGGGCCGCCGTTCGAAGGGGAGTTCTTCATGCCGTCTAGAGCGTCTCGATTCATGACGGGGCCCATTGCTCCCATCGGGCCCCCTTCAGGCCCACCCATCGGAAAATCCCGCGGCATATTTCCGCCGGGGACCGACTTCATCATCGTGTACATGTTCTCACCGCCAGAGTTGGACGAGTCTTGTCGCGTTACAGGGCTACGAGTCGGCATTCGATGGCTGGCAGGTGAGTAAGGACCAACCGAGCCTTGTGGACTGGGGGGACCGGTGGACCCAGGAGGCCCTCCGTAGTTGCCGGGCGATGAAGATGAATAGTTCATGGGTGCTGACGTGTTAGGCTGCCATTGGGGACGTCCACCAGGGCCGGGCATCCCTGGCATCCCAGGCATCCCAGGTCCCGGACCCATGTTGTTGTTCGGAGGCGGACCATGCATTCCGGGCCCATACGATCCGGGTCCCATAGGGCCCATGGCTGGACCTCGTGGCGGATTCATGCGTGGATTCATGGGACTCATTCCAGGCGGACCTTGTCTGCTGGGATCCATGTTGTTTGGCATCATGGGTTGGCCGGGAGGTCCGTTGAACTCATTTCCCATCTGTGGCATACGGCCGCCAGGTCTGGGACCGGCTCCTGGGTAGCGAGGCATGAAGGGCTGACTGGACATCATTTGAGTGTGCTGAGGTGGGGGTTGAGGATGAGGAGACGGTTGAGAAGATGGATGTGTCGGTGGCGATGGTCGCATGGCCGAGTTAGGAAAGAATCCTGGCGGCATTGGGCCTCCAGGCATCCCGTCGTTGGGTGGCATTTGTCCCAATGGACTGGGCGCTGGGCCAGCATTATGAGGGATTCCATTGACGCCATATCCAGAGTTTACGAACCCATAGTCGTGGAAAGCTTTTGCTTCGCTTGAGTGTTCACATGTGTCTCGTCTCTCAGGAGCTGCACAATAAAGATCCCAGAAAACACACCACCATGAATGGAGGAACCCAGGAGGCTCGCCTAAAGAGATATTCTTCTCCCATCTGATCTCTGAGAGAAATGTTTGTGCTGCCTTTTGGGCTCCAACGTGGAGGAGATATTCGTAAACGTACAGTGCCAACTTTTCTCGTGCTTGGGCATCCGAGGGTACTGTGGAACCTTTCGCCTTGGCGTACATATTGCCGTGTTCGATTTGAAGCGTCCTCCTTACTGTCACTGTCAAAACTCACTGTCACACGCTCACGTAGGCGTATTAAACGTTACAATCATATGATAAAATGAAGATTAATTTATGCTTAACTTTTTCGATGCGCAACTAACTGATCTCATGTATGAAACCGACGAAAAACCGTAATAACTTGTGATTTTATTCCGTGTGGACAAAAACTGCACTGTATGAAGCCTACGCTCATTGACCATCAACAGCAGCCGAGTACACTGCTGCCTAAACAGCAGGTAGCGGATAAAAGTACAAAGCTTAGAGTTGCTAGCAAATCCTCCCAGAGCGCAGCCTGAAATTCTTCCCAGACGTGGCATATGGGTTATTTTGTCCAATCGTATTATTTCTTTCATTTTAAATAGGCGTGGCCATATTCAATGAAATTTGACTGAATTTACGTCAGAGCAGTGTTGTCTTGTCCGTAAAGCTGGAAGTCGCAGGCAGCCGTAGCTGTGGGGGCAACGTGAACATCGTTTTTAGTTAAAGCAAGGTAACGGCTTTCATGTGATAACTTAACTATTACTCTATTCTCACTTGTCAACCTACTCGGCAGAGTGGGGTACAGACCGGACTGTTCTTGGGGTTATAATGGTCGCAAACTGACCCCCTGAGTGGGATAGGCTTCTTCCGATGATGCTCCTCTACAGCCACTTTACTGCCACACACACATTTTCTGTGAGCCTCTGCGGCGTTTTCATGTCAAAGATGCATTGGCTAGATTACATTCGTGCTGAGGTTATAAATTACAGACACGAAATGTGGTTTTAGCCTCCTTGCCCAATACTAGCCTCTTATTCAATGTCATTGACTGTCTGGGAAATGTAGGATAGTCGAGTTCAAGTTCAAGCTTCATTTTCGGCTCATACCCCCAAAATTGTTTTTCTCAGTCTAATTTATTCTTATATTCGTTTTCAGTTTTAACGGCCAGTGTCCAGCTTGAAAATGGACATCCAAACAAGTTTGATCTACGGTGCGATTGTAATTGTTTGTGCGGTGGTTTTGTTTGCCATCTCAATGTTTGGCATTCAAGAAAAAACATATGAAGAGGCTATTGCTGAGCAGAGGCAGATGCCCAGTGAAAACTTGCTGCTAGGTAGAAGTAAGGATAAGAACAAAGACAAGAAGCAAAAGAAGGCAGCTGGAAAGAAGGTGAAGGAAAAGCCAGCAGAGCGAAAGAAAGAAAATGTTATGGAAGCTGCTGCTGCTCATCATGAGAATCATCATGTTGAGTTCGAGCCAGAGGCTGAGGTTATCGATGACCACCCTCATCAGGTAAATTTTATGTAATAAATTGGCACGGAGCAATGCTTCAAAATGAGTTAAGACAATTTTCACAGTAATGGGAAATCGAAGCTTGAAGCTACGAATATCTTTCCGTATTTGCATCTTTCGGTAGCGTAGCAATGGCAACGCTGCAGTTAGGTGATCTAGGTGTTGCAGATCTTAAATTTTAATGAAGACATGTCGTATGTAGGTACACTCAAGGAAACATAGATTGGTTGCTGTAAGAGAGATCAACATAGCTGATTTCCAAGAGTTTCAATGGAGAAAATGTGATCTTGTATCTCTTATGCCTGTCTATGATTCCTGGAGTGTACATGTGTTGAAATGTAGGTACCTACCTACCTACCTAATAATAAGATAATTCTGTACAATATGTTACCATTTTTATTAGGTAGGTAGTTCCTACTTTTAGTCTTTGGTTTTAAAAATATCAAGCATGCAATGTCCTATGTCAGTTTTTTAACAAAAAATCATTCATCATGCATGGCTATTTAATTTTAATGGATCGGATGGAATGCTGGACTAACTTTTGGGTTGTTAACATAACTTCATGTTGGGTTTTGCTAAATCTTAGGATGATAAGAAGAAAAAGAAAAAGATGAAGCCGATTTTGTTAAACAAAGTTGAGCACAACGTTGTTGTCGCTAATGCGCCTGTTCTGGCCAATCACTTTGAAGAAAGTATGCCGAAAGATGATTTGATGCTAAGACGCCAGTCGAGCGTGAGTTATGCAATGCCGCAATGATTGTTTTTTGTGGTGGTGCTGTGTTGTTGCTCAGTATTGTTCTACTTCCTTAGTCCTAATTGCAACCGCCTTCATTTTGTTGCCGGGTCAATGATCGGTGGGGGTTGCAACTGTTATATTCTGGTGCCTACATACCTGTCTTACCAGCATGACTCAGACAAAATCATTTTGTAGCACTCATTATCATTTTTAGTAGGTGTAGCCTACTTAATTTATTCTATGCTATGGCTAGTTTATGCAAGCATGTACCTATAAATATGCCTCAACTACATTGCTTCTTGTTAGCCTGAACTGTTGTTGGACTGAAAAAAGTGTTATTTTCTTTCAGAATTGTTGCTGTTGATTTTTGATTTTAACCATGTACAAAGTTTCCCTGTTTTGTGCAATTTGCTGCTATAAGTTTGTTGTCTGCTTTCTGTAGCATGTGGTCTTCAATTGACCAATTTAAAAGTTTTTTTTTTGATTGTGTACAAATTATAGGAACAGGTCTTAAGATAGTTAGCATTGCAGATTAATCCTGTCGAAAATATCATATTAAAAGTTTTTATATATCTTTTAGCGTGAAGATATCATGGTGAAGGTACCCCAAGGTGTGAAGGGGAACGCAAAATCCGAGAAATCTTCTGCGCCAAAATCAGATAAGATAGCTGCCAAGGGTGATAAGGCCAACTCGGTCAAAACCGAGAATGCCACCACCAAAAGCGAAAAAAATCCCCAGCCAAAATCGGAGAAAACGGCTGAGAAGAATGTTGCCGCAAAAAGTGTGAAACCTGAAAACCCAGCTAAAGTTGAAAAAGTTTTGCCTCCGAAAGTGGAGAAGACCGTAGTGAAGGAGAAGTCGAAGACCGAAAAGACCGCAGCGCCCGTTGTGGAGGATATCGTTGTGGCCGCAGTGCAGGAGCAAGAGAAAGCAGCTCCATTCGTTCCTTTGACCGCTGGAAAGGAGCAGAAAATTCGCAAGAAGAAGAGCGATCTGGCAGCTCTGCAGCAGATGAGTGAGTACTTTTGCTTTATTCTCACCATCTATTTGTTGGGCTTTCTCACCATCTGTGTGAGAGGGATGCCCAGAGGATCTGGATTTAGATCCTTGCATTTAGACTAAAAACATACTATTTCGTGCTATATTCCTGTGTAATAATGATGGGGGAAAAAAATCAATAATGATGACTTATTACCTACTGAGGCATCATTTTTTCAAAAAGTTTTTGTGTAAAAACGAGGTACTCTTGTAGCAAGGCACATTTTAGAATGAAACAAAGCATCACTCAAAATTAGGTATGTCTAAATAAAAGTCAAAACCAAGCACATCTGGGTAGACTTTAAATCAAAAGGTCTGTAGTGCTGTTATTGCAGCTATGCAGCTCTCTTTTTGACTATGTGTCTATAAACATTGGTAACACTACCTGTATTTACCATTCTTAAGGTATTATCTACTTGGAAAATATGACCAAGCACTGGCAGACTATTATTTATTTTATACCTACATAGCAAGGAACCTTTGAGAATCCGAAAAACTGGAATGATGCCATTATAGATATTGGTCAGCATATAATTGGGGACGGGATGTTTCTTAGAAATTCGAACCCTGTAGATACACATTGGATACACCTAAGAGAATTTGAAAGTCATAAACTTGTCTTACCAATACCAATTTTGCCTGGTAGGTAATTTAAAATGTGATTCGTGCCCGCCTGTTTGGGGCGCTAGCTAACTGAAATGTCTTCAATTAAAATGATTCTTAGTAGCCCTCTAATGATGTGTAGCAGACATACCCATTCTACTGCTTCAACATTTTTTGTGTGGGAGAGTGTTTAGTGGGTATGAAAATGGATCAGACAACAATCCAGAGCTCTTTCTCTTCTCTGGTAAATTTAAACTTTACACAGAGGCTATCTTGTTGACAGTAGAGCGTAGTGTAAGCCTAGGTGCATTTTTTTCGTTTGAATCTAGTCCTAGATGAAATATTATGCTCCATGTGATGAATGAAGATATTATCATTATCTCCCAATGCTTGCTTCCAAACTGAACTCCCACGCCGCCTTGAGCCGGAGCTCGGCAGGTTATTGACATCACGGCAAAGCTTAACCAGGAGCGTACTTGTTAGTTCGTAATTTCAGTTACCAACCTACTTAAGGTACCTACTCCTCCACCTAAACTTAATGTAATTCATTTCAAAATATACTTAGAACGTCGAGTAATTAAAAAAAATGTTCCGATTGTTGGTTGAAATATCCGCGGATTATTTGCTTTCGGGGTTATTTTCAGTTCTCAAGATACTTCATGTAATTTTGTTTGTCAGTTTTCATTTTTGGTCAAACTTACGGAAAACTTTTGGCTATTATTTCTACGGAGTGAACGAAATTTACATTTCGTACTATCTCCTAAAGCTATCTATAATCTGAAGTACTACAGCGTTTAACGTTAACAGGTACGTAGGTGCCCATTGCTCGTCATGCTGTTCACTGATAACAGGTACTTTTTATTATTACATCGCTAACTTAATTGCTAAGAAATACTGATAAAAGTCACTCATGTAGCCCATGCCCAGTGAACTGTGCTCGCGAAGCAGGAAAATAGCTATATTTTAAATGCTCAAGTAAATAGCAATAGTAACTTTGTGCATGTATAGACGAATTTGCGTTTCTAATTAGGTATACACTACCTGTCTAATTGGAACATCCGTCATTTTATCGAAAGCTGTATCTATAAAACTGCAAGCCAATCACCTTTTTTTGAAAGCTCGCTAAGGCGGTCGTATACTTTTGTGCACATTCGATATCATTCGATGCGAAATCGAAGCTAAGTAATAAGGATTGCATTGCAATAAAATGGCATGGGAATTGAAATCAAAGTTGAGATCACGAAACTCGATCGTGTGCTCTGCAGCTAAGTGCTAACCGATCCGTATCTGCGTTGGGAAGATCTTGGCGTTGTCTATCCGTGTGTGTATAAGCATATGTCATGTGCCACTGCCAACTCGCGACAAGCAATATTCGATCTTGAACTTCCGCAGTTCGTCGACGAAAAGGTCGCGAAAACATGCGCGTTATATTAATGGACATGGTGACTGATAATATTTTATTATTTTTGTCTATTTCGGCCGATAACATGGACGGTCACACTTCGTAGCAACAATTCCCACGTTACCCCTCGACACTTCAGTACACTGTACATTCAATACTTCCAATTCTTATCTCGATGCATTTGTGATTTGTTGACGGATAGCGCCAGACTGAAATTAAATCGGTCAAACCTGGGAATACCAAACCAATCTATTACGTATTCGCACTCGTTCAGTCATTTTCCTGACAAGAGGCCTACATGTAGGGTGATGTATCGCACGATATCAAATTTTTATTGAAATTAAAATTGCATTCATCAAGAAACGAACGCGTTCGCCTGTCGTTAAAATTCCTGTCGTTAAAATTCCGCCGACGAGTTTGCTCAAGGCTGGCCTGATTTCAGGTTGTCGTATTGATAAAAACAAAATCGATAGTCCATTATTTTGGTCTATATAGCCGGTCCGGTGATATACACCGTGGTACGCATCCCCAGCAGCGTATGCATCTATCACGAACGCCAACGATGACAGTTTCACTGCAGACCGAATGGATTCGCACGGATCAAATCCGCCAGGCCCAACAGAATTTCGACATGCTGCATGCATTTTGTGTCGGCTCGACCGCTTCCGCTGCATTGTCTAGCCAGCATATAGCTGCCGGTCGCAATGCCGCGGTATTTCGCTAAAGTTACTTTCTTCCATTCGCCGCTAATATCACCGCCGGTAAATATTGCCATCCATGCACGTCGAATTCTCTGTCTGTCCGACGTGACTTTCTAATTTTAGAACATGTAGCCGGTTCGCCGATGTGTCTTGCTCGTTCGGTGCAGACTGCCAGTCACGATGCAATTGGTACAACAAGTTCATAGACCCTTTCGGCTTCCTCGACAAACGGCGTCGAGAACTTTAGGTATTCGGCAAGCCTACTCTCGCCATTCGATTCGAGAGACATGATTCATTTATCAGGCAACTGATCCGATACCGTTAACCTAGAATGGTTAATTTCGTGATTGGAAAGTATGTCTAGGCTCCCTTATTCGCCGTTAATTCTTGTTCCCCCCCCCCCCCCCCCCTGCAAATTCCGTGGTGGAATTGTCGCGTGATATGATCGCACTGGACAGATATAGACCATATGTCTCTCCCAATTGGCAATAGCCAGTTTACATGCAGCTACATATACAAGCGAGGGGGATATTTTCTAAATTAGCTCGAATTTGAAATTTGGAATTTGTTTTTGCGTGTTAATTAGCATGTTGTTATATTTATGGGTCGTTAGCTGTAAATGGGGACACGACAACAAGAATGGGATTTCCTTCAACAGTCTCCCCTCTACATCCCTACACCGTAAATGAGGTTGCTTTGCTCTATAAATAATTGGTCTGCACGCCGTCTATGTCTGAACTTGAGAGAGGCGAAATAGAGAGACAGGGAGAGAGATCGTGGTCAAAAATACCTTGCATACCGTCTTGACGAACGTTGAAAACAAACAACAAACGGGCAAACGTCTAACCGCCGGCGGTGTAGTGTAACGCGAAAAGTCATTGTCATCCCAACACTTTCTCACGTTCTGATTGACTGCTGGCGACGTGGTGCTGTTGTGTACCTACGTGTCGCACATTGGCGCCTCCCAAAATGCGACGCCTCGTTTCGCCGTCCGAGACCGGGACTTGGTTCCCACATTTGTGTATTATGTTCGTTGTGTAGTTGTACATCGACCCTTTTGCGATGAAAAGCGTGCATGACTGATTATATGTGCAAGAGCTTCCTAAACTTTGTATGCAGCAGCATGCAGCAGTAATTATGTTTCCGAGCTAATTTTTCAATAGCTGGTTAATAGATTAGCAGTCCGCTATCGATGACAACTAAAAGGCTCGATAACTTCTTAACAGATTATTTGATCAATCGGGCCCAACTATCAATTGTAAAGTTTTCATTTTGAATACGAACAAATGACTCGATATTATTAGCTTCAAGCTGAAATTGAACTGAGGTTCCATTTTTATGCTCATGGCTCATCATGGTGGAAAGTTCAGTTCGCTGCAATATTTGCTTTGATTATGTGGTGTTTAACGACGCACTGTATTGACACCTGGCCCTGTGGCACTGGTCTAATGGCGTCGGTGAATGATACGGTGATGGTGAACTTAACAGAGAAGAGGCGAAACCCGGTACCGGCACGTAGCCTTCTCCTATCTAAAAGCACCTAGGGGACCATCGCTTAACGTCCCTTCCGAAGGACGGTAAAGCTCGAACGAGCAGGATTCCTCCACTAATCCGTGCTGTCGAGAGGCTGATGGCAAGGGGATTGAAGCTGCTGCCCTAGCTTCAACCCCTCCAGCCTCTCTCCCGAAAAGAAATAAACTGATATTTGTGTTTCGGGACTCAAGGTATACTTGGCGTGTACACCTTTACAGGCAATCAATGCAATAGATAGGAGAGCAGAGGCAGATATATTCAATTTTGAAACAGACGAGCAATGGTATTTAACCCGATCAGCTACAGGCTGATCGGTGCGATGGGAATCCGCGAAATCCAGACCCAGTTGAGATGGAAATTACATCTTCGCAGCATGCTCTAAAATGTTCATTTTTTAAATTGAAACAAAAGTATCTTGCCGTGATTAAAGCGGGCTTCCAATCTGGCAGAATTGCGGCAATGATTTCAAACCTCAGCATGCGCTCTCTCGTCGCGTGGGGGTGGTTCTGGCGTGGGACTGGAAATTTATACAATTCATTGTCGACCGACGCAACAGACAATCTGCTAAATCGTGTTTGCTTATCACACCTCTTCCATGTGGACGGCGGAAAATGCCGTGCATGGCGATTTCATTATGCACCATGTGTGAGACGACTTGAGGTTATATCCGTTATATATACATTCAGTATTCATCCATCTTTGTCACGCTCACTTAGCGTAATATAATTTGGTGGAAGAATTTGAAGCGTACTGGTAGTTCGACGATGACGGCAGCACCGGGTTCTCGATTTTCTCTCCATTCTTCTCGTGCCTTATCGTTCGTTACCAGTGCTGTTGCAGTATTGGTCATATTGGTTGCGCTGGAAAAGGACTCCCGCAACATCCGCGAGAGACTTGTAAAATGAAAATTATTCGCCAAACGTCTGCGAATAATATTCGATTAAAATTACGACAAATTGGCAGCTTGATTGCTCGCAATTCGCATTCGATGAATCTATTTTGAATATACCATTGCTTTAAACCTATCAGTGGTGCGGCAATGGAGGCGTAAAATTGGAAATGGAATTGGCAATTTTGGTATGAGCCAGTGAACAGTGGTTGCTGGGTGGGTAGCGTGGATAAGAGCCGTAGCTGTGATGCGATCCAGAGGCATCGGAGGAGGTCATATTAGAGTGCGTGGGTGTTCCACTGATAACGGCATTGTGTTGTGGTTGCTCGAGGATAATAGGATGACAATGACTTAGATCTATTGCTTAGCACCGGAACAAATAAGAAATATCGCTGCTGGCCTCTTGTATCACTATTTTAGTCGCACTTCTCCGTATCGAAGCTCAGTGTTCTTACGGTTACATCCTACAGAATACATACTTGTTTTATGTTTTGTTTGAACATATAGGTATCAAGCTTCTAAGTGGGATGACACTCAACTCAAACCAAACACTACCTAGTTTATGCGTAATCATACTCGTGCTATTTTTGAATCCTGATGCAACTGTAAGTCATTGCCATGGAGCGACTCAGAGTCGAATTATGCGAAAAGCAAATAATTACTTGGTCGGTTGTTTCTACTTATTGATTGTATTGGGATGGAATGTTGAAATTCTGTCTGCATGTATATCCATGTTATTTTTTATTGTCTTGCCATTTGCGATGGTGGTGTCGTGGTATGAGGTACTGAGTTCAATGCCAATGCGTTGGAATGAAGGTCATGAAATCTAGCAGACCTGCACAAATAAAATTGTTGTTCTCTTCTTGTCGTTGCCATGGCTGGCTGTGCCTACTGATGCTGAAATTCTAGTTTAACTGGAGTATTTCTATTCTTATACTTCGGATTGCAGTATCCATCCCACAATCTCGATGATGCTGACCTGAGAGTTACTTGGCACGTGCGGTATTCCTTCGACGTGACTCGGAAGTTTCGTTATCACATTTCAAAAATTGCGATGTGCCGCACTCAGCGTCAGCGAAACAATTTTTTACTCTGAATTATTAATGACTGACTAATCAAATCTGAATATTATAATAGGTATTGGAATCGGATTATTCGGAACGTTGCTGAAAATCAGAATTCAAACATTGTCTGCAATTCAAATGCATGACAGTCAAAATCAGAACCAGCGCTAAATTACAATGGGTCTTTTACAACAATTTATTTGATCACTACGAAGTGGAATAAAATCTGTACCTACATATCGGGTTTTATACTTTCTAAATGTATTTGAAACCGAAAATCAGAATCGGAAAACCCAATTCGATGGTCTTGGCATCTGAAAGTGTTCGTGTCGCATAATCTTTACACGTTTGGTGATTTTGGCGATTTCCCTTAGAAAGGTGACAAGCGGACGTTAATCTTTCATGCTGTGCGACTAGCAGGTCAATACCTACTCCTTCTTTCCGAGCCTGCAGTTAGCAAAGAAGAGCTAATTACAGACTTCCACCGGTCTCGCAGAGATGCACACAGTTTCGCAGTTTTTGCCAACAATTCGGCCCGAATCACTCTCAGATCGGCGCCTCTCGTCTCGTTTCCTTTGGAAATGATTAATTGCATTTTCTATCATTGCCGTGATAAGCAAATCTAAGGTCAAGGAAGCGAGATGCCTTCAGCCATGCACTATAAAAGTGATGATTTGTCTATATCAATATAAATTACGATTTTGCCATATGGGCGGCATTTTTTGGGATGTGTGTGAGCCACGTATCCAGCGTTTCACGATGCGAAGACATGATAAGTTTCCTCGTTGACCTTTTGACGGCGACCTTGTCCTCTGGATTGGCGTCTCGTCGCACAAAAAGTGGAAACCAGTCCGGATTGAATCTAGCATTGCCAGCAGTAACACATACGCAATCGTTTAGTCCGGTTCGTCATGCTTCAGATTTATTCTCTGATGTGTGTGGGTCGCACTTGGAACTGGAGACGATGAATGATGTAACCAACTGCTTCTTTTTCTGTTACGAGATGCGTTTTGGTCATTCTTTGGGTTTGAGTAGTGTGTGACTACAAAACCCACTTCGTAGCTAAACTTGTGCCAAGTTCCAACTGACCTAATCGATCTTATCTATCCACATTCCACCTCAACTTTTTAGTGGGAAAAAATACGAGTAACATCTGTAAAAAATGCGGAAATATGTGATATCACACAATGGCTTTGGATAAACAGTAAAAAAATTGAGCATATTAAATAACTGATAGTTGGGAATCGCTTATCAACCTGACTAGCCTGCTGTATCACCATATACTCGGTACACCCGGGAGTACTTGTCAAGGTCGACGGACATAGATTTTCTACATCTGTAGGCAAATACTCAAATTCCTACCGCACAGTCTCATTTAAATTCCATCTCTTTCAAATCAATATGTATGAAACGATGTGTCCCATCTGTCAAATCACTCTCATCCTAAAACACCTACTTGGCACACGCATTGAATTGGAAGTTTAAATCAAATCTCATAACACCTAGAGTCAATACTTACAGTCTAGACCAGACCAAGCCAACCTTTGGAACTTGCAAGCCAAATTCAACCTTTGGTGTTCTTATCCTAAAAAAATATGATTCTGTTACTAAATTAGTTTCTAAGCTTTGTCTGTTTAGTAAGTTACAGAGTGCTATTAACGTATAAGTGTGGAACCTGTCGATATATTTGTAGATAATGGTAGTTTTCCAAAAATTGAAGGCTTGTTTTGGCCATTTTCTCAGCATTTTTTTCGAAATTTGGACTGATCAATACATTGCTATAGACTAAAATACAACCCACTCCCCTCCCCCTTTAAGCAGTACTAAGCAGAGGAAATTTAATAAGGTACCAAGTATTTAAAGTGCCTCCGTGCCTGTCAAAATGCTCCCCATAGGCCGGGGGTTGCCTACAGGCTTCTTCAGTCGGCAAGTCTAGCCCACGAAATGACTTTTTTTTTTAACTGCCCACAATACGTAACAACACAGATTGTATACATTAAAGAATCGAGACTAGATGTATTTTTTTGTCTTTGGCACTACCTACCGTTACCTTTCAATTTCCTCTCCTTCGTTAATCTCAATCGTCACATTAGACGATTTTAACAATCTTTACTTATCAAAAATTACCCATGTGAATGCAGTATTGCTTCCCCTACTTCACAGGGCTCCCAAGCTTTGCAAGGGGTCTCGTCTATGCCACTGAGTGGACCATGGATTCTAGCACTTGAATAAGTGTGCTCTAGACTCTGAGACGGTTTAGGCTGTCGCAAAATGATTGATTGTGCAGACGACTTCCCCAGACTGTCCGAGGTCAAACGTGAATTAATATGAATGCATTTGTCTTTCTGCTCGTCAGCCGAAGGTGTCAACGTCAGTCTGATCGTGCCGCTGGTCCAAAAGGCGGAGCTATCTCGCACCGAGATCCAGAATCTCATCGACCTGCTTCTCAACAAACAGCAGGGTTCGGCCGTGACCAACTCGGAATGGATCGAGGTGAGCGAACGCTTTGCAATTCAACGTCATAGCTAGCGTTATATTAATTAGTCATTTCCCGTACGGATAGTTGAAGGCGCAAAACCGAGGGTGATTTTTAAAAGTTAATGACGTTCGCCCAATACACGACAGAGTAAATACAGTCCAGATGTTACCAGAAAAGTTTTTAGTTGTTGAATTCAAATATTTTTGAATTTTGAATGAAGTTTTATAAATTTTAGTGATTTATGGCAAAATTAATTTTAATTTCAGCTAGACATTTTTGAAGTGAAATTAATATTTATCAGCTTTTGCGGTAAATAGGGGTGAAGATCAATTACGGAGACAGAAGAGCTCCAGATTCCAAATCTGGGCCCGGTTTCACCAAACGGGGCTATCACTGACCGTCCGGGGGGAAGCTCAAAACCTCCGTGACTTCCCATATTAATTGCAAGAGACTGTGAGCATAGGCCAGGGGGGGGTTCAGCGACAACGCCGCTTTTGGAGTCCTCGTACTGACTGCCATTTTTGAGTTGCCAGCGGCTCGTAAACATCGATTGTCGTTTGCAGGGCCGCCAAGACCCGATGGTGAAGCTCCGCAAGCAGTTGGCGGAGAAGGAGAAGGCGCTGACAGACGAGCAGGAGGCGGCCCAAGCGGTTCAGAACAAGCTGAAGGAACTGCGTGTCGAGTTCAACGCCGAACGGTCGCGCTGGAGGCACGTCGAAGAAACGGCAGCCGCCAAGCAGCAGGAGCTTGTGCATGCCAACACAAGGTAAGGGACAAGGTGTTAAACTCGCTTTTCGAAATAACCGATCGTCATTTTTTTCTTGCTTTGAGAGGCGACGAAGATTTCCATTTTTCAGATCTAGAACCCCGGACAGTTTCATTTCTTTGCATTTATTAAAAGTTCTAAGGCGGTAATAATCGATGGTAATCAATAATCAGTTTTCAAAAAAAACTGTTAGTAAATGGGTTTCACTGCTGAGAACATCTAACAAACAATCTCCCAACGTTTGTTCAATTAGAAGTTCTCAGCAGTTTAACCCATTTACTAACAGTTTTTTTGAAAACTAGTGCTTAGATTAGGCAGAAGACATGAGTCTTGTTAATCAGTGTTTTCGATGCGGTCATAGTGTAAAATGGTCTTTCATTTTGGCGTACCTTCTACTAGTGGATTTCCATCTCCTAAGGAAACCCTACAGTTGAACTATATAAATCATTTTTTCCCCATTCTTCATTAGGTATACTTCAATCTGAATCTGCATCTGTGCATGTAAACTCAATGAAACAAAAATCGGCCCCTGGGAGAGAGATCGACGTGACTGTGTGTGCGGAGGCTTTGAGAGCCGCTTAGAGCCGGTGTTGTGTTTACGGGGACACTCTTTTTATGGCAGAAAAGCAATTCAAAAGAGAGCATCCCCGTTGACACAGCACCAAAGACATAACTGGTTTCAACAAGCTTACGACAAACCCCATAAACAAACCTGATCTATCTCTTCGTCGAATTTTTGATTCCGTGAGTGTTCTCACCAAAAGTCGGTTTAAAAGTTCTACCCTTTGTTTCAACACCAACTTAACAATAGCTTTGTTTACTAGAGAAAAGTTCGGTAACTAGGTTTATCGTACAATCAAACAACCTACCTACTTGACAAGGAATAAACTTTTAAAGCCAATTACACGGCTAGTAAAAAAATTTAAAAAAACCTACCTACTTGTTCCAATGTTCGGTTTTTCTCAGTTTATCGGACGATTTAGATGTTACACAACAAAATCCAGATTTTAAGTTTTATTAGCTTCTTATCTGTGTACTAATTTTTTTAGAGATGTTAGCTCTGGAGACAAGATCCTGAAGTAAACCTGCACAGTTCATAATTTTGTTTGTAACATTTTCCCTGTTTGAACGAGGAGAGGTTGATGCTGCAATAATAAATTCCTTGTAGGTACAACTCATTTCTTGTGTGTTAAGTGGCAAGTTTACGACAACCGACCTACATTCCTTTATCTCAAAGTAGTTAAATGCTTACCGCCTGTTGTATAGGTGTGTACCTACTAGCTACAACAGATCCTGTTTAATTTTTTGCAGACTGCTTCTTGTTGGTTGGCCATATTTAAATTGCGTATCAATTAGGAACTACTTATTACGAGTTAACTATTACTATCACCAGTCTGCCACCAATTCATTTGTCAAGGGGAGACATGACAATTCTGAAATCTGAGATTTGTTATATATTATTAAAGCTCTTGAAAACAAGAGTGTCGCAATATTGTTTCTAATTGCTTCGTTGGCCAAGTTAGATAAGAGGCCAATATGAACCAGCAGATCCAAGGGCTGCAGCCTAAGCTAGCCGAGGATCACGCGCTGCCATCTAGGAGCCAACGATTGTACCTTCAAAACTAACCTATGAAATGTTGCTTCAGATTCCAG
>QKMV01000919.1:0-18587 GCA_003287335.1 Lednia tumana
GTATTAAAATATATGGCGAGAAAAATTTCGGCCAAGTATCTAACCAATTCTGAAGGGATGCCATTTTTGGTCAAAAAGGAACTTGAAATTTCTTGATGTTGGAAGTTGATCCTTATTATCCTTGCTCAACGAGTCACTACTGCATTGTTTTCTATGCAAAAAAGTTTGTTTCGTTACCAGTTTTATAACTCACCCAAAATATATCGCATTTTATTGAATAACTTATTTAAATTATTCCACCACAGTCTATTCAAATGTGAAATTTCCATCGTAGCTACGTAATACGTAGAGTACCGAAAGCCACCCCTCCCGATAAGAAACTCGAAATGTAACATTTATAGCTGAAAACTTCTGTAATCACAAGGCAATACATTAGCATTGTATGTGATTTGTGAATTGGATCGACATTTAAACTTTATAGCTGCACCATACCATTGTAGCGGCAGGTTGGGGTTGGCTGCAATCACCCGTTAGATAGGCTAACTCACGCTGCCCATGCTATTTCCCGTGTCGGCCAACAGTTAAAATAGCTTACATTGTCCTGCAACTCTGTGTGTATTACACTTATTGATAACTAGATTGGTTTAATTAAATGGAACATAATTTAACCTTAGCACGTGAACGAATAAAATAGGAATTACCTGCAAATATAATACTCGTCGAGGTTTGCAAAGCTTAATAATATTCGTAAAAGTTTAATACTCGTTCGAAGTCGAAGTTTTGTGTGATATTTCAAGTCCATTTCTAGCATTAATAAAGTCAACACGGCAAAACTAGATATTAACGAACCAAAGATATAAAAGAGAATTGCTTTATTTTGGAGCAGCGCGTGTACTTTGTACTTTGTCCTTTCATCGTGAGTGCTACAGCCCGAGAAATAGTAATTAATATAGTAGGCAGTAGGCACATTAAACGGCTAAAAAACAGCATGCAGGTTTTTTTCCAAATTTTCTTTATACATCCAACATCACCACGCAATAATAGTATATTCCACTCATTTGCCAGATAATTAAGCCAACCGCCAAACAGACCCACCTGCAGCTTTCAGCAAACTAGCATGGCCTTCTCTGCGGCGTACCATCAGAGTTATAGAGTAGGTGCCATGAAATGTTGATGAGCCATTAGCGGCTCTGATTAGCCTATATCCACTTTTAACGAGGGTCCAACTGGTTGGCGACTAGTGCGTGAGTCCGACGCACAAAGAGATCACCGAACGAGACACCGTGGCCGGCCGAACGACCTGGCATGGACCAAACGCCTGTTTTATGTACGATGTAGATGTGTATATGCGATAAAAGCGTACTACATTACTGTACGGTCCGGCAATCCGCAAGGCTTAACTCTTGCTCCTCATCACATCAATGTAATAATTATCAGAGTCGGGACGTTTTGTGGTATTTGGGAAGCCGAGAATTTTATGGTGAAATGTTTTTACCTCAAAGACTTCGAGGCTGGTTGGTAATTGACTCTGTACGCAAGTACTTTGGACGTAATAACGCAGCTGTGAAGATGTTTTAGTAGGTTTTTTTTTTCGCTCAGTGCTCGCATGACCTATAACTGTTAAGCAGTGGTGAATAAAAAACTTTGGCATGACGAAAAAGTTTTCCGCTTAGAACTGGCATAGCTATCTTGTGGGACGCAATTGATGGGAAATATATTATCTATTTAGAGAGCTAACGTACCGAATCCGAAAATTCATTATTCTACAACAACAACTCGCTGTCACAGCTCGTGGCGAGAGTGACCTTTTGGATATGCTAATTTTTGCCTTGACAGTAAATAAATACAACTTGATGTTGAACTTCGTTTTTTTCGCAAGTCTTATTGAAAGTTTTACCCGTGTCAATGCCCTCGTTTTGCTCGACTTAGCATGGAGTCCAGCGAAGCACAAAGGGATGAAAAACTCCGCATCTCTAGTAAAGCCCAATGCATTTGAATCTTACTACTCTCTCGAGCATTGGAGAAAAGATTTCCACTGCATATTTCACTTAGCTTGTTGTGGATCTCAGTCTCCTATTGATGGATGAGATCAATCCCTCAGGAAAAGACGTAGGGGAGTACCCGGGGCCCCCCATAAAGAGGTCGTCGAGAGTGCCGCAGGGTAAGAGACGAGGATGCCCTCCAGAGAGGCGGAAGACGGGATAGCGATTATGGTGGCCAATTTATCTATGCACTGGTTATTCGGGAAGATTGTAAAATATTGGGTTTCATCTGCGGTTTTCTGCATGGAAGACTATTTTAAGGTTTACGTTACTTGGCAATAGTGCAGAAGTTACCCGCCAAGGGAGAAAGAGTTTGTGAATTTACTATCGGTGTCGTGCCACGAAACAAAAATATCGATAAAATTTCAAAACTATTATTCGTTTAAAAATCTTGCTACGTATGTTTAATGTAGTATATTTAATGAAATCATTGGACACTTTATTTGTTTTTGGTGAGCAGTCTTGTTTTTATTTAGCTAATATAAATAGTAAGAAGTCACTATTTGTAGTACCTACTTAACCAATAAAACTTTGTAGATACCGGAAAATGAGATAATTATTGGTAATGTGAAATGTTTGGTACCGTGTTATAGATGAAAGAAATACCGCTTCGAATAAAGTCAAGTAAAAATATTTAACTTAGGTAGGCGGGTTCTCTACATCAACAAATATGAATGTAAGTAGCTGCAAATCAAAGATTGTATACTAAAATCTTTGTATGTAGCTAAATCTGCGAAAGCTAAAGAAAAACAACAATCGCGTTGAAACCCTAACTCTAAACATTTTCTTGTGATAGCTTATAGCTACATCAATAATCCTTTCTCTGCTATCAGAAAGGAAATCCGTGCCTTAAATTACATCTCACATTGGCGTTTATATTGTCTTGCCTGCTGGGCTGGGGGAACTACATCGTTTATTCGCTGTGCGTGTTTTATTTAGTAAGTTTGTTGATGGCTATTGCTTGGCTTCAAATCACGATCATCAAAAACTGCGCTCAATTTCACTGCTAACGGCTGGAGTCTAGATCTGACAAAAATGCTTGTTTTATTGGTGCGCCCGGAAGACCCGAGAAACGTTTTTTTCTTTTAAAATAGTCTGGTGATTGGATACAGTTTGGTACCGTATTTCGTGAAAGTCAGTGCCACGAAGTAAAAACTTAAGTACCATAAACCATCAGATTACCCTCATTTTCCAAAATCCTATCAAAAACATTTTTTACGATTATATCAATTCCATTCACCCTTATTCACCCACCACCAATAAACGGTCTCCGATTTGATTCGTGTAGTCGTATAAATTCAACTAGCTGCACTTTTAATGGGAAACAGAAAAGTACAACTCTTTAAGGCGTGAGTAGAAGTAACGCGTAACA
This sequence comes from Lednia tumana, assembly GCA_003287335.1. NCBI lineage: Eukaryota > Metazoa > Arthropoda > Insecta > Plecoptera > Nemouridae > Lednia > Lednia tumana. Next base: position 3,355 of record QKMV01000919.1, read on the forward strand.
AGGGATGTTTTAAATAATTTTAGATTTTCTAGCGTATATGGTAGAAGTTATGGTTTGAATTTATGACAGATCTTGTGGAAAAATAAATAATGAAGATGCGTTAGATTCTCAGGGGATGGTAAGGACTCCTTAAAAAATATGCCATGAATATTAAGAGTTTTCTCTCAGGCAATCAATTTTTTATTCCGATATAATTCAGAGAAACAACATCTCCAGTCCCATCAATTTCCTCTATTTTATTATAGACTTTACGTCATAACCATAGTATCAATAAAAATCATTGTAATATCTCGCCAAAGATTCTAAGGTATATTTTTGTCTGCATTATTATCAACGCCAATCGAAATGCTTTCGTAGTAGGATATTTGTGAAGAAAATATTGTTTTGTGTGGCATGCACTTTCTAGTGTAAGGTGCCTAATGTAGCTTTTCCCATACTACAACAAAGATGGTTGGCGTGTTTGGAAGTAATCTATCATTCGGTCAGATATTATTTAGGTGACGTTATATTATAGAAATGTAACGAGAACGATCTTATGATTAATACGTTCTGACGATTATCGATAAACTTTGGTCTTAATCATATTTCAACTCATTGTGTGCAGATATCTTTTGCTAGAAGCAAGTATATGTTGTTGATTTGATATAGTTTTCCCACTGTTAGCTCAAATCAAATACGGCTGTGTTCAGGTGGCATTCTCTCGGGCTCGGCCAATATTTTTTTTACGTTTAATTTCAAACGGATACGAAACAAATAAGTAGAGTAAGTACAATTTTTTGAGTCTTATGTGTATCTCCTATTCTTGGTACTAGCTGTATAAAAAATGGTTTACAAGCTGGGGTTGTATACAAAGAAATCCACTCAAAACTTTCCCAACGTTTCGTAAACTATGCTGTGTACTTTCTCAAGGGTAAAACGCTGTTCAGATAGTAAAACTTCCTTCATTATAAAACAACTTCAAATTTCAAGTAAATATGTTTTAAAAATACACCTATAAAACTCCCAAACATACTCGTTATGGTACGACCTACAGTTAGAAAGGCTACCCATAGGTATGTTTAGTGCTTGACTGTTCCTCTCAAATGTAGAGTAGTGTTCCCAACAAGCGTAATCCCATTACTCATAATAAAGTATGCCAATAAATACCTACTTCAGTGTAAATTTAAATATCAATGTAAGTGTACATAGTAAATGCAAGATTGTTTGTCTTCCAACGCATTCTGATATTGTATCTTGTGAAATAGGCAAACGTCTTTAAAGTTCAAATGTTTGAGTTAACATTATTTCGATTAAAATTCATCGATGCACAGGCAAATAGGCCATCCTTTGTTTGAAACTACTGTCCTGTCTTATTTAATACGATGACCCTTCGAAATCTGGGCAACATCGTTTCGCTTTGACCCGTTCGGAGACTATTACTTCTTACCCCATATATTTGCTGGAATAGTTATTTTTTCACGAACTTCTCAACTTGGTCATGTAAGTCAAAAAGTTATCATCCGCCTAAGTCAACCGCATGCCTCAAGCCAAAAGCTTAACATCGTTTATCGGCCTTAGAGACTTCACCACTTTACCATTATAAAACAGACCCAATGAGCAAAGTTTGCTGACCAGACCAGCTCACCGACTATAAATCCACCACAAATATACCACGTGTAACACTTTACTGATATGCGTTATAGCAAACACAATTCTGTGGCTATCACAGTGGTCAAATTTCGACCCGTTAAGTAGTTTTTACTGAGCCATGGACAGTTGCCATAATCTGGACGTCTTTGTAGCTTAATGACTTATTTTTGAAGCTCATTCCCAGGGAATTTCAGCTAATTACCCTCCACCATTGCACATTCTAATGTCTAAATACCAACAACCAAGTCATTTTAATTCTAATTGTCACGTTAGTTTATTCTTAATTTGTCTTCGTTATTGAATTCAAGTGTAACATTAAAAAACCTTAAACGTTCCAAAGAATGCTTCCTCACATTGAATTGGACTGAGGATGTAACTAGATTTTTCTATAGTTATAGTACACCTTTGAAATGTACTCAGCGTCGTATCCCTAAAAAAGTTAATGGTCCTACAACATCTCATAATAAAAATGCTATTCAAAATTACTTAAGAAGCACCGAAGAGCTTTGGTCCACATTTCTGTGGCCATGGTTTTTCTGAAGAAAGGTTGCACGAAAGTTCCAAGAAGAACAATGATGAACTTCAGTCCATCAGACAAAAATCCTTCTTCGATCCTTCGAAAGAAAAATCTTTCAGATAATCCCATATCTACGTACTTAAAATAGGAAAAAGATATTTGATTTACTAATTTCTGGTATCAATCTACAGTCCTGCAGTCAAATTGCTCTTCACCACAGAGTATATCCTTAAAAACATTAGGCACAGTTTAAACAGAATAAGGTAACCACACTAAAAAATTGGTTAACTTAGCCAGCCTTGGCTGACCATACATGTATTATTTTGACATTAGCACTCTAGGTGGAAAAATGAATTCTTAAAATATGTCCCCCCCCCCCCCCCCCCCCTAACAATCGCATGTACAAACAGACCGATCTAATCTTGAAAAGGGAAGTCTCATCTTTATTTCGTATTGTTTCACTGTGTTCTGTTTGATAAAAAGCGTAGTCAACATTTTCATTCGATATTAGAATGAGTTTTAAGTCAATTATGACTGATTTAAAAATGGAATTTATGCGGGTGCATATAAACGGCTAGCTACTACCAACACCGACAAATGACGTAATACATTGACAAGGGTAAGGTTCTGGAGTGGACAGGGATTTTTGAAGGGATTTTAATATTCTTCAGACGTCATACATTGTTGCTATATAGGCTGTTGCCGTTGATGCCTTATCACGAAGACCACTGGATTAGGCTGATAATGTAAGAATGGTTTAGTAGTGACTGGCCTTGTCCACTGGTTGTTTTTAGCGTATTGCACTGTTAAAATATGCGTACTTAAACATTAACGCTTCCGCTACAAAAAAAAAATGAGTCATTCTTATTTAGTGCCGTGATCCAGAAAAAAATCGTCCAACAAAAGTAACGGCAACCTGATTGAGACTTAGGGATTTTCTCCCTTGATTCTATCTATGTACGGCACCTAAATAGTTGAAAATGTACGCATTATAGAATCGTCTATTCAGGCCGCTAATTGGTATTCATCACCCGGACGACTAATTGAGCAGTTGTGTGCGTCGGCTTGATGACGACGGCGACGGCGACGAGGGCAACGAGGGCGACGACGGCGACGACGGCGACCTGTTGGAGTCGGGACGTCGCGCGGTGTGTGCTAACAGTGATCGATGCCAGCCATGTTTGCTCGGGTGACGGTGCCGCCGGGAAAGAGTGTCGTGACGATGCTGTGCTAAGATGGAGGCGATTTATAGTTCCGATTACTTGTGTGTGAACTTTTTTCACTAATCCAAGCTGAAGTAAAACACGAGTACGCGGATTAGATCTGGAAGTTGTAATTTTAGCTTTGTTTCTTGCCATATGTGGTTATTTGAAGGATTGCTTGAAGAATTTTGCTGGAATGCAACGGACACTATAATTCGCTTGTTACAATCAGGATGATGTTCCTGTGGATTGAAATGAGTGTTCTAACGATTGTTTATTTTTCTTCAGATAAAATGAAAAATATTTGCACAATTATTTCGGTTGCCCCTAAACGCACCCCGCAGAGCAAATATATAGTTTTCAGTCCTGGCACCTCCACTTACTGTAGATTTGATGAAGTTTTCCTAGTTTCGTTTTCCTAGTTGAAGTTTCGTTTTTATTGATTTCAATAAAATGCCGTATTACACATAGTTGGTGTAGTTGTAATAGTTGTAGTTCATAGTTGTAAGGTATAGATAAATAAATCATTTATGTCAGGCGCCTTCACTATTAAAACACCGTGACTTCTTTTCTTAAATTGATGCAGCTCATACGACCGACAACGTCGTTCTGCGCTCGTAGAATTTCACTTTCCAAGCGTTTCAAACGAAACCACTCCACACAGCTTTTCCTCAAAAAGAAAAAAAAAATGAAGTCTTGCAAGTTACAACCGATGCTAGCAAGAAATCGGTAAGAGTTACAGTTTTAATTACCCCCTCATTGATTTCTTACTGTGAAAGCTCAGTCCCAACACCTTTGAAAACGAACTGAAATCGTACAAAAGTCCCTCCTTTCGTTGCGCATATCAGATGTAACAATTTTTTAGACACACCGTTCGCCGCGTAAAAAGGCAGTGTTAAATTATTTTATGTACCATTGCCCTAAAATCAACGTCATGCGACTGGGTTGCGTATTAAAAATGCGGCATGCGAGCCACCCACGTGCTTATGAAACCTCCAAAGATATATTTATATCAGATAGATATTCAAGGATCAAGTTGGCAGAACATTTGCATGTGCTTAACGCACGTCTTGTAGCTTACTTCCGGTACAGATTTATCAAGTAACTACCAAGTGCACGAATCACTGGTATTACGGGCTACGCGCTTATTTTACCTTAAAATGTTCTTGAAATAAACTGCGTACGTAATACGTATAAGCATTTTCAGCTGATCTGCCCACTTTTTACTACCTTCGATATACTACTTTGGATATTGCTACCTTTCCAAAAACCGTGCGGCTTGAAATATTATGTGAGTGTAAACCATTTGGGTGATTTGGCGCTCCAAAACGGGCAGTTGAGAAGTGAAAAGTCGTGAACTTCAATACTTGAACATTAGGGCCAAAATATGATTGCGCACTCACGTACTTAACGTTATCGATATCGAAAGTCGATTACTTGACGCAAAACTTGACATCGTTCACGTGTTGGCTTGATTTGACCTTGACACAATTCTTGCCTAACGTTTTAGGGGTTTGGCTCGAAATCCTTCCGAAGAATTGTTGGTTTCGTAACTCTATTCATGCTCGTAAAATAATACGTGTCTACAACAAAAGTATCGTTTGCAATTTTCTACATTTGTGACGAAACTATTTTCATAGAAGCATACTCCTCAATCAATTCGAAACATGACATCGTCTGGTCAAGAAGCAAATAACAGCTAAACAACACAATTTCAGGTAATTGATTCTACGTATAGCGAGCGAATCAGGTAGCCTTTTATCTGGTTTCTTCCTTACGTTTCGGCTTACCTCGAATTCTTTATTATCCAAGTTAATGATTGTCGTCTTTACGTTCTTGTTGGCTCGACCAATCTGGCCGTCTCATAAATAAACTTTGGTGGAGTCAGGAGTGGGGGCCGGAGGTGATCGATGGCTAGTGACAGATTTTACTGACAGGGGTGCCCCAGAAAAAAGGGATTAATTTTAGTTTCGATACGTTATTCGAACTTTTAAACTGATAGTTTTAGGTGACATTTTGACACATCCACCACAAGTTATAAACTTATTTGTTTCAGCTCTTTTCCAAAGATATCGTAGTTAAAGTAAGCTTAATCCAATAGCTGGTTTTTAATATACTTATACCCTTAAAACGACTTCCCAGCGGGCCATTTTTATAGTAAAATTGTTTCATCTCTTTTTGGCGCGTGTATTTATTTTTAGATGGAAACCACCACAGTATCAACAACAATAGAAAATAAACTCAAAAAAGATAAAAAAATACTGACCAAAACCCGCAAAAAACCCGAAATCTCGCAAGTTTTTCACAAAATAATAACGCATACAAGCAGTAATAACGGATGGGTTTATAAAGGCAATGTCAGTGGTTGGCGCCCCCTGGAGTTGCGACATGGTCATGCTCGTGGGTAATGTTTGCAACGCCGAGCGCCGGCGTCGGCGTCGCGGCGCGGCTTGATCGGGGGCGCCCAGTGATGATATACAAGTGTTGTACGAGCGGTTTGCCCGTCAGTCGGGATGTGGAAAGCGTCTCTCACTCGAAGCTGGCTGGACTGCAAATGTGCGCTCTCTGGTGTCTCGTGCTCGTGCTTGCCGTCGTCGGCGTCAAACTCGCGGCGTCGGACATCATGGGTGAGTGCTTGGGCGGAAAACATCCGGAAGCGACGGCGACGACGACAACGACGAAATGTTATATTTTGTGCTTGCTTATAAAAATATGAGAGTGTTCTTTTTATTTTCGGCGAGGGTCGGATGAAGTTTTCGCGCCTTTTAGCGTCGGTTTCACGTGACTCTAGATTTACATTTTTTGTTCCTGGACTTGCCACAAACATGAGTATTTTTTGTTTTTTACGTGGCTGAGAAATATAAAATAACAGTACTTGATTGGCATAATACGACCATATTAGAGTTAGAGTCGAAACAATTTTGTTTCAACGCTGTTTCGCGATTCACTTATGACTTACCCAAAGTGACAAGTAAATTACTCAAATATGTTTTCAATAATCTGAGATAAAGAGCACAAAACGTTCGTCGGATTGTGAGTGGGCAACTTCGCATCCTTCGCATGTATATCATTAACGTGCGACTACAAATTGACACGATTGTTACATTTGACGTAATTTTGACACTTTCAATTTCTTATACGATGCCACATGTTAATCAATTATTAATTCGGGATGAAAGTAAATATTCCGTGTTCACAATAACGAAAGTATGGCCGGCTGGCACAATTTTGTTTGCTTAAACGTTATGGATGAAAAGTCCGATTTGCTCGTATTTTGATAATTGATTGGTGAGGTTAGTGATAAAATCAGATAAAACGTGCGTTATAGACTTATGATTTACGAACATTGCAGGTGATCTAACATTTAATTGAGATATAGAACGGAAGTCTACACATGTTTTGTTTTAAATGTGAACTAAAACCAATCCACTTGATATACCACACATACAGATAAACAAAACACATTATTCGCTTCGCGGTCAAGTTTAGTTATAAATAAATCCTGTTCCAAGAAGTGGTTAAAACACAATAGCCCATTACAACAATCATTTTGACAATTTCAGAATGTCTTGGACTTCATAAAACGATTGTCCCACTATATCAGATGACCCAAAACATTTTCTGTCATCGATTTTATTTGTGGTCTTAACATTCGGGTTTTTACAATCGTCATAAATTGACTACACAGGTAAAGCATAATATACAATGCAGGTCAACACCCAATCTCAATAAGTGGGTATCCAGCAATAACATAAACGAATTATTGCCTGACCCAGTTGTACGTGTGGCATGCACAATTGTCAAGCTGTTATTAAGCCATAATTGAAATTAGCCACTGAAACGCATAAATAGTTTACGCCAAACATGCGGCCTGCATGAAATCCGAAATAGCGCAAAGTTTTTACTACTTTCAGCTCGAATAAAATTTGTTGTGGTGCCTCATGCTAATCAAAAAGCATTGTTATAACTCAGCATTTCGTATTCTCTCGTTCAGGGCACCTCATTAAAAGTTAGGAAGCTGGAACCCCTTTAGTTGCTTGATTGAATGATAATGTGAAATCATCTACTTTGTTTACAGGGCCAATCAAATTGTTCTATTTACCTTAATCTAAGTTACGTTTGTAAAGTAACCTCAATCACGTTAGTGAAGGTAATTGGATTGCACGATAACAATTAGTGAGGCAATTTAGCTTGGCCGCAAGCATTGCATTCGGTCGCCGATGCTAGGCTCACAAGCTGGATAGTGGAGTTGAACGAAAGAATTGTGCAGTCAGTCAGCTAGTCAGCCAGTCAGTCAGTGTGAAGCGGGTAGCACGAGAGTTTTCCGGAAAATCTGACGTGTGTAGTAGTTGTAACAATAATGGAGCAGGGACGTCCAAGCTAGGTCTAATAAATTTTGTATTAAAATATACCAATCGACACGATATCAGAAAAAAGCTTACTGAAGCTTTAGTAATAAAACACGAAGCTGATATTTATGAGCACGACTATTGGCGTCGAGTACTCATACGGCACTCCTATTGGAAATTGACCGATCGGAGAGAGATAGATAGAGAGAAAGGAGAGAAAGAGAGATCGTCAACACGTTTCGATCAGCCACATTGGAGAAAACAGGATCCATTTCCTTTTACCGGCCAATTCTATGTGGTTAGGTATATGAGGTGCCCTGAGGAGTCAAGGTTGGGCAGTTTACGATTCATCCAAATAAGTCTGTAAACTTTTACTACGTTTTGCATCACGTTTGAAGTCCGCGTATAATATATCCCCACCATAGGTACCATAGCTTTTAGCGAGTGGACATGTAAGCAATTTGTCTACCCCGCTGTATTGTCACACTTACCCCATTCATGACACTACCATTCAAATACGCCCCCGACAAGCTAGACACGTCAACGGAGGTTATTGTGAACGTAGAAATAGCAAATAAATACTATAGAGAACTTTGAAGTGAACTTTGTCCGCCCCTGAAATAGAGCATAGACTCGGAGACTCCCATAGAACTAGACGAACCAGCTTGATTCTTGATATAGCCTAGCCCTCTTCTTCCCACATTGCGTGCAAATTACCCAGAAAGCTGGTAGTCACGTCATATGCTAGTCGTACCTCCACTTCTGTAGAGATCAACGCTAAGTCTCGCCCGCCTGGGCGCCTGCCTGCTAGCTTGCGAAGGGAAGCATGCACATTTACACGAAAAGAGATGATTTTGCCAAATTTCAGGGAGAAAACCGTAAAATAAAATGTACCTACGTGCTTATTTAATGTGACGAGACGAGGGACTGAGATTTGGTGTGATGATCAACCCTCGCTGTTTCAGATGTGTACGGAAGGAAGTGATTGCGTTCAGTTTATTTGTTGCAACACGGTAGATTGCCCACAAAAGTGTATTACGGTCACATATGTTTCAAGAGGCTAATAAAAATTTATTTGAATCTTGATTTTTTGTGTCAATTGGGTTATTCAACACAAATATTAAGTTTGCTAGTGTTCAAACAAAAATGGGCTAAAATCAATTGCTCATGCCAAAGATTGTAGTATATATTCACCCTCCCAACGTACCTATTCTTAAAAGTTTCTCCAAAGAAAAAAGTTTTAAATTTTCATCCTTTCAAGTTTGTCACATTTTGGTAACTTTTAACAGCATAAGTTGTGCACGTGCTGTTTAAAAGCTTGGAACACGTTTGTTGACTTGCAAAATAATTGACATCGGGCTCGATGTTACTTACATGGATCGAATCATGATTGGCAAAAAATGTTTTTGGAGCATGCCATTCAATACTTACGAAACAATTTCTACGTTATATTTGAACAACATTCAGTTTGTTTCGTTTTCAGAACAAAAAGTGTTAACTTAGCCCGATTCAGGCAAAACCACTGTATTTGTATTGGTAAAAACCGCACGAAGGCAGCGCAAAGCCGGTGTATTTTCGTAACTTTCGGCATCGTCCAAAGGATTTCGCAAACCAAATTGTTTCGACGGGGTTACCTTCTATGGGTAATAGGTTGGAATTATTCTTTATATTTGTGTTATTTTCATGTTTATGGCTACATATACGATTGTTACAATGAAACATTCAAGCTTTTTTTGCTTCAATCCGTTAGCGAGTAGCAAGACGATGAGGAAACATTTATTGTATTAGAAAGGTGCGCTATAGGATATTATTGTTTTTCCGGGCTAAAGCTTGAAGATAGTGTAAGCGTGACTTATTGTACTTAAGTGTCAGCAAAGGTGCACCTCCATACGTTCCAAACGCTGACTGCTCGCGTAATTATAACAGGAACTTATTTTCTTAGATCGATTGAATTCAAACAGAACACCCACTCAAATCGCATAGAAAAGTTGAATCAAAATAAATACACAGGATGTAGAGAGGAAGTAAAAATAACGTTATAAAATATAAAATCATGATTTCTAATACAGTGTGGCGTAACTTCGTGACCAGATTGACATTTTATACGCCCTTCATGTGGTTATCATTTGTTTGATATATAATGGCGTCGTTTCAAGTCTTTTAGTGGCTAATAATTCACCGTTACCTTTATTTCAATTCAGTTGCATTTTTATTCTGTTCACAAATCTTACTATAAAATCTGAAATAAAAAGTGCAAGAACAATTTTCAACTTGGTGTGGCGTTGTTCAAACACGGAAGAGTAAAATAGAAATACAGTTTCAGTACCGTGCAACACCCTGGTGCAAACTTATTTGTTTTTGACAACTGCCATAAATATATACATACCATGATTTATTGTTAATCAAAATATTTTATTTTTATAACACTTAAGAGAAAAATGGAGAGTCACACCATCAACGCCGATCAAAACATTGATGAAATATGAAATGGCCAATTCTTTTTGTCCTTTCATTGGCTGTGGCATGCATTCAAATTGTTATGCTGGCAAGGCTGCACTGAACTTGATGCAGGGCCTAGGTTTACAACATCTTTGGTACTCCAGCGTAAAAAATGCAGGGCAACGTTAATGTCACCACTGACAGACAAATTGACGCTGCAGATTTTCGAAACCACTAGCAAAGTTCGATGCAACATCAAGCTTATCTGTTCAATTTTAGTTTGTACTGTATCTTCACTCTCTGGATCCAAGCCCGTAAGATGATTTCGTTCCTGGTTTAGGTGTCTAATTTTATGACACTGTTTTATAACGTCAGGAAGCGTAAGAAATGTACACTCCACCTGTACATTATTAATCTGAGCGCCATGAAAAAGTGTCAATATTTAATGACAATTACGAAAAGTAAGATGTTCTAAGAGTAATTAAGGATCAAATAAGAAATGTAATTTCAACATTTTACGAGCAAGAATATGACACTTTTTTACTGCGTTGTTTGAAAAACGTAGGCAGGAGATCCGTAAAAGAAAACTTATTCCTAATGGAAGCCTCCCTTAGTATAGGTAACTTAAAAAGTAGAAGACGCCTTGAAGAGCAAATTCGTGTATTGTATACTTCAGTTAAGGTGTTTCTTCTTACGCACCGCTATTTTTAGTACGAAGATATACTCGAATCAGAAAATAAATCAGCATCGTTCACTTTGTAGCTGCCGCGAAAAATTCCAGCTGAACGCGAGTCAATGTCTATTAGCATATAATGACAATCGAAAATACGCGATTTAAGCAGGTGAACGCAAGCGAAACAATATAATATCCCCCGAGTCCAGTATAGGAATTGAAAAAAACTAGAATCGCGTAGGCTTGTGAAAAGTTAATAGGATGGTGGTACTTTTCCAGATACATCTCTAGAGCATTTGCTGAAGGGTTTGCAATGCCCAAGCCTGTCAAGCAGGCCGATTCAAATTGCCCCTCAGTTTTATCGAGAAGGCTGTATACGCTTTACGAGCTGCTCCACTGGGGAGTTGGAAGGATATGGGATGACCCTTGTTGGGTTTTACTAGATGTACTAACATCGGACGTTACGTGTGTTTCGGTGAGGCTTACTCAAGACTTTTAACGATGAGGCTCGTTCAAGAGCTCGCTCATTACATTGCACCAGGATCTAAACCGGGGACAACAAAAACCTTTCTTCTTTGGGGGGTGATTTTATGCTCGGATAATTTCGTACGTTCCCTTATACCTACCACCCCATGACGATAAGGAAACTTGTTCGGGTCTTACATTGGCGCGGCCACGTATATATCCACATAAGAAAAAGAGTTATTAGTCGGTTACCGTGTAAAACCTTCGAGTTTACTCAATATCGGAATTGTTCAGATAATAAAATGTAGCCAAGCGTTTATTTTAAATGGTCTAGCGAAAAGGGGAGGTGCATTTAAACATGCCGTTTCGCCGCGACTGGAGACAAGAATGTGCCGCGATCGTGCGCGTCCTCTGGCGGATCTTATCGTTATTAAAACACCATGCATAAGGCACACAATCCATTTTCTAGGCGCATTTCCATACGATTTGCGCAAAACTCGGCTCCTTGTTGCGTTGTGGGAGGAAATTGCGTGGTACAGTGTACGTGTTCTGCGTTGAGCCCCTCACATTGTACCGGATAAGCCGACGAGTTTGGAAATGGAATATTTACTGCATGCCATTATTATTATTATTATTATTCGTTTCGGGAAAAAGGATGAGGGAAGGGGAGAGGAAATAAATCAATGGCATATTGATAAATATCATCTCAGCTTTTGAGTTGCGGGGGTGGGGGTTGGATCGCGATATTTTCGTTTGTAACGGTCGATCGATTCAGTATGTCTACTCACAGGTTCATGTTTATGTATTTGTGTTTTATTGGTGCTTTTGCCAATATGGTAGTTTGCTTAACGGCACTTCAAAGCCGAACCTTATACTGGAAATTGCAGCAGTTGGATGGCCCCCCTCCTCCCCTCCGCCCCATCTACCCAATAGCCAATTGAATAACTTATGTACAAAGTGTCCCTTTACCGTGCAGAGCTGCAATCAAATACATACCATCATCGATGAAACTATCCACGATTTCCTAATATATCCGGTCAGAAAATGCTACAGTTTATGTGTTTTGGTGTTATTTTTATACGTAAATAAAAACGAAGAAGTGTATATCACCTCGTGTAATGCTCAGGCGAATGGAGTTCCTGAAGCTTGCGTCTTCACGTGTGAGACATGAGCCCCCATGGGACATGCTCCGGTAGAAGTGGTACAATTCTATCAAGCTAGTTTCCGGTGTGTAACAACGCTAACGGCAAACCGTTCGAAACTCGCTGTCGCATCGCATTGTTGCGGATATATTCGAAAACGAAATTCCAACATTTTTCTCAAAAGATATTAAAAGTAAATGTGGATCTTCACAGAACCTGGTTTTCGCTATTGTATTGTGAGTCTTAAATATTATTTCTTGATCAAGCTATGAATGACTGATCCAGATTTAAGCCTTGCATTATATCCTCTTACGGCTTTTATAAGGAAATCAATGCGTTGTTTATCCCCAGGGGTGTCATAAAGTCGTATTTCATCCATCCCTTGGTCCCCTTTCCTTCCCTTCCACACGCCCACCCTGCTACCACCTGCTACAACGGGGATATTGTCAAGATGGATACCAGCGAACGAGGAAGGTACACCTATTGTATCTAACAATTCTTCACGATATTGCCTGAAATAAAAAGTTCTTGCCATATTTTATAATTCGTAAAGACGCATAGATACATTTTTCTCAAGCGTATATTTTCTCTAAATTTCTTGCTGTGTAAGACTGTTGGAATTTACGTTTTGTCGTGGAACGATTGTTGAAATGTAATTTAGATGAGAGCAAAGTCTGCTAAACGATGTAAGTCGACACATTTTTTTATGAACTTTGGATTTGTAATGTAGAATTTTAATTAAAATGAAACACGATAGGAATTTTGTCAATAAATCACTCGAAGACAATGAATAAGAAAGAACGCTGGTCGTTCATTATATTCATCAATGAAACAAGTAATAATTTTAGTTATAAATAGAAAAGGCAATTGCCCCATGCGACACTTTTTCATTTAATAGATTCTTGAACATCCTATAACTTAGCCTGTTTTTTTTTTTTCTATATCCACAGGGTACTAAATTTTGAAAATTTTCCTTTCTTTAAAATGTTAGCTACTAAAAGTCGCGTTCAATTGAAAATCCTTCCCAATGAGTCCAAGCATTAACGGCCTAACTCTTCAAAGTAAAATCCCAGCCTGCATGATCCAATTTTAGAAAAGAAAAATCCACTTACGATTGTTTACGATTATTTTCAAACAATTTTTTCCATTCTTTCTCCACGCATAAATTGGCTAGCGTCGCTGGTTAACTAAGCTTTAAAGCATACCCCTTGCTTGGGTAGATAATTACTAGACCGACTCGCAGGAAGGGTGTTGATGTAGTAAAAAGCTGTAAAGCTGAGATAATAATAATATAGACGTGGGATATAAAGTGGTATGGAGATGGAGATGAAGATCCTTATGCAGCATCCGTAGAGAGCGATTTTGCGGCTGGAATTTCGGCGAGTATTATCTGTAATTTACGGCATAATCTTGTTGTCGCCACGATGTGGTCGAATTACATGCATCGGACCCCCTGAGTAATTTCTCACCCATGGCTTATACTTTATAGTTTATACGAATAAGAGAAAAGCCGTTCCGTTTTACCTATATGGCGGCATGGTATGAGAGCTGGGCCCATATCTACTAATTAAAACCCAGCTACAATTCTCGCTGCGGGAAGCCCAAGTGCTGAACTATATTTAGATTAATTCACAGACGATTGGTCGGCTTATCTGTTTGTGTCAAGGTGATCATTAGTGGATGATGAAAGTCCGTGCCACGTTCAAGAAAGCAGGGCCAAGGCAGCTTGTCAAAAGAAATATAAGTCCCATATTTTTCTCATTTGTAAGAGTTGCCGCCAATATTAAGAATATTTTATAGTAACATCTACCGAGTTCATGTTCCATTGTGCGATACAATACTTTTGTGCAGATGGAAAGTGTATTTTTTTAAATTCCCTGTTTAAGTCGTAATATATACGATCTTCTCTATTTTTGATTGGCCGGTTTCGTTTTAATAAACGCACACTCGTCCTAATTCATACAGAGTGTAATTTCTTCGTTTTATTTCAGCCAAGCGAGTCAAGTTTTAAGACAATTATCTTAACTGTACTAAAATATCTTCCTCGTAATTACCGCACACGAACGTATTACTACGGGGATGTAACGTTTTTAATTCCGGAATTTTTAATTAATTCAAGCTAGCCCTCTTTTCTTAGTGGCTCATAATTTTGATAAGTTTATTAACAACAAGTTTCTTTAGCACTGTGTGGAGCGAAACAGATGCGTGAAAACAGCCCTGAGAATCTCCCACTTATATTTCCACAAGTAAAATCAAGCCTCCCCAAACAAACGTAATCTCTGATCCAAGCGCACCCCTAGTGACGTCAACTAATTATTGTCGAGTAACGCAACCCTCACGTCAAATTACCATCAATCAATCGCATGTGACTCATTACCTGTTGGACCCACAGGGGATAATCGAATTTGATTATAATTAGGCCTTACATAATCCACCCTGGCTTCTCACAAAGCTTCGTAAATTGAGTTGAGTTGTATAGTGTTACATGATGGTCCATCCGACCAGTGTGCACTCAGGATTCGTTACTTTGGTGGCAGTGGCAGCAGTGGCGGCTCGAGCATGGAGAGATCAGACTAGATTTTATCGCACGGTGGCCACTATGTGGTTTCTAACCACTCGACGGGGAATCTAATAGGCATCGATTTGTACCTACGTGCTTTAAGCTTGGCTTACATTAATACTGTCGAAAGTTTCGCAGTTATATCTAGCTCGTTGAAAAGAATGAAACACACACTTAATTTTTTTTTATAGTGGTGTTAAACGACGCACTATATTTACAACTGCCCCTGTGGAACACACACTTATAATTTAATAACT
>QKMV01000920.1:0-18586 GCA_003287335.1 Lednia tumana
TGTGTGTGTGTGTGTGTG
This sequence comes from Lednia tumana, assembly GCA_003287335.1. Taxonomy (NCBI): domain Eukaryota; kingdom Metazoa; phylum Arthropoda; class Insecta; order Plecoptera; family Nemouridae; genus Lednia; species Lednia tumana. Next base: position 19 of record QKMV01000920.1, read on the forward strand.
TGTGTGTGTGTGTGTGTGTGTGTGTGTGTGTGTGTGTGTGTGTGTGTGTGTGTGTGTTTTGAAGATGGGGACAGTTTAGTGTTCCCCGAAACGTTGTGTTTAATAAATAATCTAGCGAGTGAATCAAAATAATATTTTTAATAATGACTCTCACAAGACACAATCACACATTTTTGAGCAGTGAGCTGATCCCGCTACGCTATTCGAATTCAGTCATGCACCTTGAAGTTCATTTGTGTTCGGTTTACGATGAAACTAACGCGTACTCTGAATACATCGTAAAACCACTGGATGTTGTCATTGGAAAATTCAGCATTTCTGGGTGGGATATGAATGACTATGAACGCATGAATGACCCTTTGCTGCGGTCTCAAGCCAAGGCCGCGTGAGGAGCCATGGTCCTGCGGACGAGGCGCACACAGCAAGCAGGAGCACATATCGGCGCGGCACAGGGGATTCAGTCAACAGTCTCCTCATTCAGTTTGGCTCACCAACTTCACTAGTTCACCATCGACGGTACCGAAGGTACCACAAGTCAAATCATAACAGCTCGTTCAACATCTCAGCAACGGATTAACACACAGCCTCAAGTAAGTTAACGACTAAATATTGTTATTTTGCATACCATCTTATCTCCACATTTTCGATCGAGTCAATAGGGGGCTTTAATTTAATTAAATGATGTGTCTTGCTAAACCATGATGTTAAATGCTTCTTTTGAATTTTTGGTCCCTGTGTTAGATCAGCTTTAGTTTCGTATTTGCCGTGCATAGTTTTACTTTTAACACATGATCTCACTAAGCGTGGATGAGCAATTTTACAGTACCGATAGTGACTACGTAGGTAATTGGCCATTGTCGAGGCCGTGACTCAAAAATTTTAAAACTGTCCGCAAAATGATTGGTAGTGACTTTCTCTGGAGTTGGTTCGTTTTGATTTAGATGTTATGATACGAGTAGTACCTACATACATGCTTGACACTCGTCAGCAAATGCATTAACTCTGCTTCTGGCGCTTTGATATTTTAGAAATAGAAGGACATACTGCATAAGGCTGCCTCTATGTTGGATAAGGATGATCAGAAATCATAGCATAGTTGCATTACCAACAATAAACGCTACATGGTCATTTTAGAAGTAAGATGTATTAGTATACTGGGCGTCCTAGATTCTCAAGTGAAAGTTACGACTAGCAGTTACTTCAAAGACGTAACAGTAAGCCAAATACAAACACGCGGTACCTACACTAGTCGCGAAGTCAAGTAACAATGCTATTCTATTCACCTTGCAATATTATGCTAATTAAATATGTCATCATTTGAGTACCTGAAGGTAGTTCTAGCCTACGAACGTGTCTTGCATGATTCCAAATTAAATTATTATCATAAGTATAATAACTCCGTATATTTATTTTCTTGTTGAGCCATTAACGCTGATTTTGTTATTTTGGTTCGGCGATGGCAACAGTACTAGGTCCCGATATAGAATAGTTACATCATGAGAAAATTTCCTTAATTTATCGCCTGGATGCTTGAAAGTGGAAGTATAGTTTAGTCGTTAAAATGCATTATTTGTGTGTAGGTAGGTACATTATTAGCACCCTCGCTATATTATTCTTCCGATGCGGCGACAGAACAGCAATTATGACATTTGTTGTGATAGGAACGAAATCGATTATGGCTAACACTCGTCGCGCGGCAACGATAGTAAAACACGGTGCAATTGATTATTCTAAGTTCTCACACCTTTCAAATAAAAATAACTGCCATGCCATACCTAGTATACCTAATGGAAAACATTATCGATTTTAGATGAAGCCATGGGTGGGGTATGTAAATTGCTTATGTAAGTTTTCAACACCTGCCCACTGAGGATACGTCCACAGGTTCAAATGCTATCAGTTATCACATTTCTAGAAACCACATTTGGGCAAGTAAAAGAGAAAACAAAATAAAAGTTGGGAAACAAACTGCAAAATTTGTCGCACGCTGACAGATCAATGGAGCTGATATTGGGCAAACTGTATTTCCACTGTTTCCATTCTCATCTGAGAAGGGCGTTATAGATGCTTTCGGATACCTTCTACCATACCTATTATAAATGGAATACCTTGCGGTTTCAGTAACATGCAAGTGCCTTTAAACGAAACAATAGGTCCCTCATATCACAACACATTATCTCTCCACAGTCCTCCACAGACTATCCTTGGACAGCCTCTCCTAGGCCCAGGCCTCTGATATCAAGGTGGCTTTGCTGGTCCTATAGCAACATTTTCCCACGTTTTTTCTGAAATATTAGTATGCATAATTTCAAGTTGCAATGCTTGGTGAAAAAACGTATGTAACCCTCCATGTGTCCCTCGTCTGGCCTTACTCTAGATAATGCCTACATTTTATCACAGGAAAAGTAAAATTAACACACATCGTTATTACAATATCATTGAATGTATGTAGGCAGGCGGTATACTATTATTGGATACGCCTTGTCACGATGAGGTTCTTTGTTCACCCATTGATTAACATTCATGGAGGTGCGTTTCATACATAAAATAGAAAGCTCTTGTCAGCTTAAGAAAACCCTAATGTAGTTATTTTGATTTTGACCACTTGTGTTTAGTTATCTTTTTCACCGGCTCCTTGCTGGCCAGTTCCCCTATTCTAGTGATAAAATTGAAGATAAGGTATGCCCACGACTTCGAGCTGCTACCCAAGTGGTGATGGAAGGTACACCCTATAGCCAGTGCATTCCGTTGACTCGTACGCATGTGGTTTAGACTGAATGACGTGATCATGCTCATGAATCATTATCCAACCATGGATCCAACGTCAACCTTCCGGAACATTAACTGAAATCCTTGGCTCTTGCATAATCACGGGCAGCTATTGTAGTCGGAGGATAGGTAGTGCCTATACCTACTGTGTAGAGTACCTACGCTACGGTAGTCGCTCAAGCGGTACAATGGCGCGTAATTATGACAAAAGGGGCGATTTATACGCACTTTATAGTATGGAGTGAACTGTTGCCTGTGATGTTTTTCATTATTACCACTTGCCTATGAAAAAGCGTCAATCTAAATTTTGTGTTGTCTTAGATCTCCGACGAAGAGACATTCATAAAGATGGGGTTCGGGCGCGAAATGGATGGATGCGGTTCGTTCATGAAGTACAGCATGTTCGTCGCCAACTTCATTATTTTTGTAAGTACCTAAGTAGTACGTAGCTTTTTTAGGTTTATAAAGGTCTAACGTTTGTGCTTGATTTTTCTTTAATGGATACTGCAATTAATTACCTCCGGTTTCAGATTGGTGGCGTTACCGTTCTTGGAATCGGTATATGGACTTTGGTTGACAAATCATTCATCAACGAATTACTAGGAACAAATTTGTTTCTTGGAGCGGTATACATCTTGATTGCTACGGGAGGTCTCGTCTCTCTGGTTGCCTTCTTTGGGTGCCTAGGAGCTGTCAAGGAAATCAAATGCATGTTACTGACGGTAAATAGACCCAAACCGGGGACCTATCTGAAGCGGAAGGCCCATTTAACGCTAATACAGGCTTGCAGTCAAACCTGGTTTTTTTAAAATTGATTTCTTTGCAGTATTTCATCATTGTGTTCTTGATATTCGTCACTATGCTTGTCGGCGGTATCTTGGGATATGTTTTCCGTGAAAAAGTACGCACTACCATGGAACAAGAAATGCACAGTACCCTACGCCTCTATGGTGATAAAAGGAGCATCAAAAGAGCGTGGGATGACACACAAGAAAACGTATGTTGTTTGAGATAACCTAGTATATTTTGCCACTACTATAGTAGTGTTAGTAGTAGCAGTAGCAGTACGTAGCAGTAGTAGTGGCAAAAACAGATGAGCACTTATTTTATACCTCGAATACACTTGCACCTTGTATACAGCCTCTATACTCTAAGAAAACTACATTGCCTGAGCAATCTTTATTCCCCGAGGACCAAATATGAAACTCAAAATTCTCCGCGAGCGAACATTTTGAGTACATAGCGTTTATCCAGGGCGAAATGTGAGCACTGCCACACGAAATCAGCCTTCGGTGTAGCCTTCAGCAAGAGTGTTCATTTACATTTTATTTACCAATTAAATTTTTGAAAGAACTGTGATGTATATTTTTATATCTATACGAGGTACGAAGGTGTGAGCGTGTATCTGTGTTTGTAAAACACATAATTGTAGTACTCATATTGATAGATATCTATGATAGCTCCCGATATTGATAGATTGATACATTTTTCCATGACATTGAGGAGGAAAATGTTACCATTCAAAATCTATTCACGGGTCGCAGAAAAAAAGGGTTGCGGGCCATATGCGCGCCGCGGGCTGTATAACACTGTCTAGATCCTACGTGATCAATAGGTCATTACACTATTCATTATTGTATTCTCAGTTATAGTACTAACATAATATTTCTTCCCCTGTTTACTTAACTAGTTCTTGATAGCTAAATTACGTTTCATTTGTGTTTCAGTTGCATTGTTGTGGTGTGAATAATTACAATGACTGGAGGAGTAAGGGCATTCCTGACAGTTGTTGTAAAGAAGCGCCTCGTCTGGATGGCATTGTAAGATATTTAGCATAATTTACATCGCTTGTAGACTGCGATATTATGTTCACTATGAAGTATGAACCACGCGGTCTTTCGTATTTTCTCTCGACCAGTCTTGCATTTTTTTTTGTAGACTCGAAAGCTACCCTGTCAGTCAGTTCAGAGCCCTCTGAATATTTACACGGATGGGTGCTTGGATGTGACGGAAATGTTCGTCAAGGATCATGCAGCTATCATAGGGGGTGCTGGCATAGGTGTCGCCTGTTTAATGGTGAGTTTCAAACATATTTTTTTATCAAAATTGCAGTTTAATTTCATATATTCATCGTTGTTTACCAGAAAACTTGTAATAATGCATGATACACGTTAGTTTCGCTTCAAAAATGTCTGGCTGGCTGGCGACATAAGTCCGGCCTTTCGGATTTCGCGTCCGATACTCAACCATACCATCTGAGTTCACCAGACTTGACACAGTTTCTTAAGTGATATATATATAATGTTATCAACGTTATCCTAGTATGGTACGGTGCATTACAGTTTGTATACTCTTTCTTATAATAATGTTTTTTGCAGCTCTTAGGGATGATATTCTCATGCGCCCTCTTCAAAATGATAGAATGAAGCATGAAGGCGCGCTGCTGTCTTCACCAAAATATTTAATGTGACATCGTTTTTGGAGCTCTATCTACAATCAGTATTTGTATATTTTAATCTCATGTGCGAGGGTTTTGTATTTGTGTCAGTTGAATGTTGTTTTGATTAAGTCTTATGATGACTAGTCTCATGACTAGCCGTGTAAATGGCTTTAAGTTTGTAATCCTTATCAAGTCGTATGATACCTCTGTACTTCACTCTGCAAAGTACAGGATTCTCAGCTTTGTCTTGTCCTCATGTTGATTTTTGGGGATGCTCCTTATGCACAGACTTTAGAGTGAAGTGGTGTGCCATTTACTATTTTCTCACCAATGCAGAGACAATCTGATTTCAATTTTAAACGTCTTTTTTACTCGTGCCGTGCTCTACGCTAGCCAATTTTAGTTACTATTTACTACGTGTTGTGTTTCATTTCAATAAAATGTTCTAGTTAACTTAAACGATTGATTATTGTAAAGAATGGCACACAGATCCAAATGATTGGGGTGGAAATGGGTGCAGATCTCCTGAAGCTTGTGTGAATAGATGCCGTGCAAAAAATCTTAATCCAGCGTCAATAAGGCTAAATAAAAAAGTATTTCCGTAAGAAATGCATTGTCAAACAAATTATTATCGTCTATGGAATGGCATTTTGCAAGTGGCCTTGGGTAAAAAAAAGCGAACCCGCTGGCGCTGGGGCTCCTCTCACGTCTTCAGCAATGCATTTGAATTCTACCGCCGATTGAAGGTCTCCCTCCATTCCAATATGGCGGCCGGCTCAGTCACCGTCGGGACTAGGCCAGTCACAGGAGATCGAGTTGGAAGTAGTGTCTGCGACAGTAAATAAACATATTTTAAGTATAGAAACATCTTTAGCAGATGCAGCTTTCTGTTCCAAAATGTCGTCTAATGCTGTTTATATTCTGGATGTGAAGGGCAAGGTTAGTACAAAATATACCTTCCAAATGTTCCTGTCTTACCTATTTGGCATACCTAGGTATTCAAAATTATTTGTTAAAAGACAGCCAAAGATCATACATTGATAATCGATTGAATAAACATATTACGTGGTAATATGTATAGCGTTAAACGAAGTACGCAAGGCTAGTGTTGTTAGATCTGTAGAAATTTTCCTGTGATGAAGATTGCAAGGGTTCCTGCTCTGTGGTTCCAGGATTCCCATGTCGCAATCTAGTATCTCTGGCATGCAAATCTAATAAGATGGAGCTAGTACTCTAGTACTGAGCAATTTAAACAAGTTTAAAGCAGTGCTTCATACTAAGAAAATTCGTATGGTCTATAGTTTGTCAAACCAGTGTACTAAGGCAAATCAATTTGCTACATTTTCAAGTATATACCACAGTCGCATACCTTACCTCGTGTACTTCCTCTCACTGATTCCAATAAATACATGTGTCACATTTCTAGGTCTATTTGCCTAATGGTTATATTATTTAAAATCAACTGAATATTTGTTCGTTTTTATGATCTAGGTCCTGATATCAAGAAACTACCGTGGTGATATAGACCTGGGCGTGATTGACAAGTTTATGCCTCTGCTCATGGAAAAAGAAGAAGAAGGAATGCTGACACCTATACTTCAAACACCGGAATGCACATTTTCATATATAAAATACAACAATCTTTATATTGTGTCAACGACGAGAAAAAATGCTAATATTGCCTTAGTATTTGTTTTTCTCCACAAGATAGTTCAGGTAAGCTGGCAAGGGGCAGGACACCCAGCACTGTTACTCAATGCTGTTAGGACAGTTTGCTTTTTCCAGAGAAGGCCAGGCTTAATACCTTATACCTACTAATTCACCATGTACTTTGTCCCTGCTTTTTGGGTAATTCATGTGAGAACCACTGCCTTTAAATGAACCTTTCAGGAAAAAACTCGCTGCTGTTAATTTTTTACTAAACATTGATTGTCGTGGTTGCATTTATCTTTTGCTGCAGTCTGCAAATGCCAACACCGAATGGCTGTCTATGTTGAATGGCTGAAATCATCACTCTTGGAAGTGTCTGTTTTGGAAAACACAAGAATGCTGATCTCAGTACAATGACAGTGGTGTCATAAAATGTGGTCTTATTTTTATTGGTCCAAAATTTGAGAAGTTGACATGTGGTCTAAAAGAGGTATTGAAACCGAATTTTTGTGATTCGGTTACTGTTACGCTTCACAAAATTTTCCGGTTTGGGAAAAAATAAATATTTCTGTTCGACTACAACCACAATTTGTTTTCGGTTCCAGGTACAAAAAGTCCCTTTCACATAGGCCCGAAAGAATACCTTTTAGTTTGGAACACTAAATCGGTCACTCCATCACTACTGCAAAACAAGCAGAAGTCTTGATATGCATCTGTATGATCAGATTCAAAAGAGCTGGAAGTTTTCTAAATTCTGAAGCATTTTAGTTTATAGTTTCTAAATGTATTTACTATTTTGATTTTTCTGATAACATAATAGGAAGTTATCAGTTTTACCGAGTGTAGTAAACAGTTTTTTTGAATAATAGGAAGTCTTTTTTAATTGATGCTAGTGTCATGAGCCATGCCATAATGTAAGCACGAGCTGCTGATAGAAGGTACCTCTGGTTACACAGTGTTAGGGTTGCCAGCGCTAGAGCCGTCTGCCAATCAGGCCACTAATAACTGGCTAATAAACTGGCATGACCAGCAAGCAGACTTTCTGTGAAATGCTATATTGATCAGGTTTCTAGACTTTTGTATCCTCCCAGAACTTCAGGATTATCGTCTATTTCCTGGTTCATAGATTTTATTTTGTGATCTTCAGTTTTGGTTTGCTTCAAATTCCTGGTATATAATATGATATCAGGTACCTACGGACTGCACACAGTACAATAACGATAGTGGTGGTTAGGAATGTTGTTGCCTTAAAAAAATATGAAATATATTGATCCCAACAAAGATGTTGCTTTTTTGCTGAATGCAAAGCTGCAGAAAATAACATTGCGTTGCATCAATTACAAAATGAAAAATTTTGTGATTACTTTGCGGACGTAACATAGGCTCATGTATTTTGTGCCCCTAAGACTCAATAATAATACAAATTTTGTAAGTAGATGGGACAAGGTGGTTAGTTTGTTTGCCGATTTTATCTGCAAAATGATACATTTTTATCTGATAAATTATAAATAGGTCATTTTCACTACACCCTCCCAGCAAGGCTGAACCCAGTTAGATAACGAAAGCTTGAGATTTTAAGGCCGCACGAGGCGAGAAAGTCGTAATTTGGATTTTTTCATGGGTTGTAATCTGCTCTGGGTCCCAATGGCACTTTGAAAAACTTATTTGTTTCATTCGAACTATAACGTGTAATGGTGATTTGATCAAACACCGCAGCCATCTTTTCATGGGGAGGGGAGAGGGGAAGTGTTGACCGCGGCTGCAGCGGCTGGCAAACAATCTCTGTTGTAGATTTGCATTCTTATGCGTTTTAGTGCTCCTACTTACTGTACTGTTTATCATAATCCTTCTGCACTTAAGAATGAAAAATATAATCAGTGGTGGATAACCATTTGTATGTCTCTATCTCAACTATGGCTTTTTTCAAGAAGTAGTACCTATAAACTTTATAGTGCAACACTTTCATAGGGTGTGTGAAATAATTCAATATTGCTGTATTGCAATCGTTATTCAATATCACTTAATGTTTTTATTTTGAAGATAAACGAGGTAGTTTAATATCTATGTCACCTTATATCTCAAACTAATATCTTTGAAAATAATCTAAAATACAGCATTTGCACACAAATAGAAACGTCCTCAGCCAAGGAACAGTCGAGCTAGTGCAATGATACAAATTTAGGTGCAGTTACCTTTTAGAAATAGTGGCTCATTGCTGTGTTGTAGTTTGCCTAAACATGCGTTCGTAAACGCAACCGAAAAAAAGAAAACGTATTGGGCAGCATACCTCTTTTGATAGTAATAGTACTAAAAGCCGATGACTGCTAGATATCACATGCTTCTAAGTGGCGTCAAGCCCCAAAAAAATATTTGACGAAAGTGAGCAATCGCATGTGGAGACACATTGGCTGCAAAATGTTTTTTTATTGGATGAACCCGTAGTACCTATTCCTATTCCTACGTTATTCCTTCATGTGCAGTAGTCAATTGGAAGTGAATTTACAGAACTGGATGCTAACCACACTAGATTTCAACCCCCTATATTTGCTGAAGCAAATTATTTTGCTCACCTCCACCCAAGGAATTAATTGGGTAATATTTTTAATTTTCTAAGGGTGTATTACGTACAAAGTAATGAAATTGGTAGATCTTATACTTAATTACTTCAATAACAGACAATTCAAATACATTCAATCCACTTGTTGACTTCTGCACAATGTTAAATAAACGAAAGGAAAAAATTGGAAGTGTTTTTAATCGGATCAATAAGCGGTTAGCGAGACCATTTCTATCTGTTCTGTGACGTTGTAAAAGCCATCTATTGGATTGTAGGTGGAAGGCTGTCAGGAAACTACAGTTTGGTTAGAGCCATTTTTTCTTTTTTAACCCTAAAACATAAATTACAATCGCGTCTCCTCGTAAAGCTTTTAAGAATTATGGCAAATGGTGAATGTGATACCTACTAGATTTGTCATTGCGGCCAATGTGAAATTTTAACTGTCGTTGATTGTTTTAATTTTTTAAATTTCAGGTTTAAAATTTCTATCTTTTCATTTACCATTTAATTTTTTCAGGTGATGATCGAGTATTTCAAGGAATTGGAGGAAGAAAGCATTCGGGACAACTTCGTTGTTATCTATGAACTAATGGATGAGCTCCTGGATTTTGGTTATCCTCAAACAACTGACAGCAAAATTCTGCAAGAGTGAGTTTGTATCTATAATCTAAACCATATTCTTTTCTGTACATGTTCAACAGTGAATAGGAGTCTGTTATTAATTATCAACACGTGACAAATAATGATCAATATTCTCATTTTAAATTTCAGGTACATAACGCAAGAAGGCCACAAACTTGAAATTCAACCTCGAATTCCTATGGCTGTAACGAATGCAGTTTCTTGGCGGTCAGAGGGAATCAAATATAGAAAAAATGAAGTTTTCCTAGATGTAATCGAATCGGTGAACTTGCTTGTAAGTTTACAAAATATCTTTTGGAGAAATAGGTAAAGAACTTGTTCTCGAGTGATGATGCTGAGCTTTTTCAGGCCAATGCCAATGGAAATGTGCTACGAAGCGAGATAGTGGGCGCCATCAAAATGCGAGTCTACCTCTCCGGCATGCCTGAGCTGCGTTTAGGTCTTAACGACAAGGTGCTCTTTGAGAGCACAGGCCGTGGTAAATCCAAGTCTGTAGAACTCGAAGATGTCAAGTTTCACCAATGTGTGCGGCTTTCAAGGTAGAATTCACTGATCAGTTGATAGCCTTATCCTCTTTTGTCTGGCTGGACCAAACCTGACGTCGCAATGTTCCAGGTTCGAGAACGATCGTACCATCTCTTTCATTCCACCAGACGGAGAGTTTGAGCTGATGTCTTATCGACTCAACACTCATGTGAGTCTTTTTTTTCTGAGTTTGGAAAACTATCCGTAGACCTTGTGCTAACATACTTATTTAACAGGTGAAGCCACTGATCTGGATCGAGTCTGTGATTGAGCGACATGCGCATAGTCGTGTAGAGTACATGATAAAAGCCAAGTCTCAGTTCAAACGCCGTTCTACGGCTAATAATGTGGAGATCGTGATCCCTGTGCCAGCAGACGCTGACTCCCCCAAGTTCAAGACTACTGTCGGCAGTGTAAAGTATGCACCGGAGCAGAGTGGAATCACGTGGGCCATCAAGTCCTTCCCAGGTGGCAAAGAGTTTTTGATGCGAGCACACTTTGGGCTCCCCAGTGTGCAGTGTGAAGACAGCGAAGGCAAGCCACCGATACAAGTCAAGTTTGAGATCCCTTACTTTACAACCTCTGGTATCCAGGTGAGATACTTGAAAATCATTGAGAAGAGTGGCTACCAAGCACTGCCTTGGGTGAGATATATCACCCAAAATGGAGACTACCAGCTACGAACTAACTAAATAAAGGCGTGCTAAGAACTTGGGTACAGGGAACTGATTGTCAATTTATTTTCTGGCCCCACACGCTTTTTCTGTTGCATGTATTGAATATGACCACACGAGCTCGCAAGCTGCTATTGCAGCTTGTCGGCTTGCAGCTTGTCATAATTACTATGTTTATTGTGCCGAGTACTTTTCTTTTTATGTATCAAAGGTGTGGGATCATTGCTACCAGTTAAAAATTACTTTATTATATTCCATTAATATCAAAACAGAAGCGTCTCCGGCAAAGTTAATTTATTGATGGCGATTCCTCAACACACAGTTTGGATTCTTATTTTTGTGTAAATTTGCTGAGGGAGACTGCATTCTGTCAAGTTGTTAGTATTATTAATTTTATAACCATTTCTTGACAACTATGAAAGTGTTGACAAAGTTGAGTTGATTTGACAGTTTTGAGAACTTCATCTCGTTTAAACAAGGTAAATTTTGGATTGCAATCAGCCAGATGTTGAAATGCTACAATATGAAATGCATTAAAGACCACAGTTAATTTCAATGACTTGTAATGATCCAAACTTTTTAAACAAATACTTTCATCTATCAACCCCAGGCATAAGTCAAAAATAAAGTATTGAATTATATGTATGCCATCTAATGTAATTAAATAAGAGCTAAATTACAACTTTACAAATTGTTGTTTGAGCTAATGCTCCAAATAAAGTGTACCGTTTCTTCCTCAAGCGTCTAGCGAAGTACTGTCCTATCCATTTACGTTTACCAGACTGGAAAATTGGTCGTTGGCGAGAAGCGAAATTTCACGTGTTTGAATACGCCACCCAAATGATTTTGACGTCAGAACCCCGTGGGCGTGTTGGACAACGCACGCACTGCTGAAAGCTAGATCTTCGGTGCGGTGTTGTTCTGTCAGTGTCATTTAATTTTATTATTAAACTAACGTTGTAAGCCGGTGCGTGAAATGTCGCTGTCAAAAGTATAATTCTTTAGCCACAGATTTTGATAAAAGGATGTCGGAGGTGGAGGAGTTTGAGTGCTTCCACGATGAACCATCTGGAAAAAGGTGGCCTCCATTGGGGGCGGATGATCAAGATGTTGAATTTCAGGATACCACAAGGGATCGGTAAGATGCTTTACCACAAGAACCATTTAAAACTAACACTAATCACAACCATGCTCATAAGACAGGAAACACGAAAGTTTCATGTCGGACCTTTTACTCTTAGTGTGGGTGCGTGCTTGAGACTAATACTCCTTTCCGATATCATTCCGATACTATGGGCGAGTGACAACACTACCATTCGGTGGCGTAGCCAAGTTTTGAAAAGCGCTTTTCAGCCCAATGAAAAGTGGCATTTTAGGGTAAACAAGATAACATTTCTCGGATCCAAGAAATCCAAATCCGAATGAGGGATTCCCACCATTAAGTGTTGAAGTGTTGTAGAAATTGATCTTAGGCACACTATTTTGACTTAAAGGTAGTAGGTAGCTACTTCAAAAAAACCTGTCAGTATTTTTATAAATTGTCAGATGAGGACTCCCAGAGAGATGCCCCAATTTCTTTTGATGCCAACGTCTTTAATGTTCATCATATGCACAATAAAAGCCAGTACTTTCTTCAAAATTCCAGCCAATACAAATGCGCTTTGTTTTTTGTCGTTATCAACGCCACTGCTTCATTGAATTATAAAAACCATCACTTTTGTTATATTTTGAGACTTTATAACACTTAAATTATGAGACACTATTGTACTTACTGTATGCGCTATTTAATTTTCCAACGAAGTATGGTTTGAGTAACGTTATAAGAGTTAGATGATGTTCTTATTTTCACAGTGAAGTGATTGAGACTGAGAGGCTATGCGAATTAGAAGAGCAGCAAGAACTACTAAACTCTTCTCTAATAGCACTAACATCTCACTTTGCCCAGGTGACAAACTAACAACCTTATCATTCCTTCAACCTGATTTCAAGTTCCCATCTGTTAACTAATATGATATTTACTACTACCTTACCTACCTGCTCAAGATTATTAACACTCCGGGAATTACCGACATTCTTAAAATTAATCAGTCTTCTTTTACTTAGGTTCAATTTCGATTGCGTCAGATTGTTGACGCACCGCATGGTGAAAAGGAAGAGTTGCTTAAAGCATTGGAGGCATTTGCATTCAGTGGGATTCCTGAGATGCGAGATGAATGGGGGGCCAATTTACCTAGATTGGTAAGTAATATTAAATAATATTCAGCTCAGCATACTGTGCTTGCCTTATTCATCATACCTTATTCAGGATTATTCGGGCACATGTTTTTTGTGATCACCCCAAAATAATCGCCTCCTTCTGATGAGGTATAAATTGTGTAAATTCAGATTACCTATACTACATTGAAGCAATTTCAATATTACTTCCCCCATGGCTTATTGTTTTGGCTTGAAACTTGTTGCATTGGATTAAATAGCCCTAGCACAAGATATTTTCTGGGGCTTATTACTTGCTGTTTCTGGGGAAGATCCTTTTCTGGGCTTTTCAACATATTCACCCCAACTAGCACTGAATTACCTGCCTCTTTCAGACAAATTGTCCATCGGATTGAAACTCTAGGGAACAAAGTAAAAAGTACGTTTCATTATTAGGGTACAGAAGATGCAGAAGGAAAAATGGAGGCTCAAAGAGCAAAGCAAAGAGAGCTCATTTCCCAGCTGAAGGCACAGCTGGAAGACTTGGAGACTTACGCTTACGAGACTGGGGAGGCTGGGCTTCCGCAGAGTGTTCTTCTAGAGCGACAACGTGTAATTATTGGTAGGTAATCGAGACTTCTGCAGGCTACTACTTCAAACAATAACCAATATTAATATGTGTGTTTTTTTGTGGAAACGACGCAGAAATAAAAAGTACCTTTTAGAGCTGTGCTTCGCAAAAAGCTTTTGAAGCGGATGGAGGTCTTAGGAAAGATCTAGACGAGAGCTGTATGTAAATAATTATCACACTTCTGAAGATTTGTTTCAGTAAACAAAATTCTATCATTCATTCAAAGTGAAAAAGAGAGCAAAAAGTAGGATAAATAGAGAAAAATAAATGGTGATACAGTCCTATGATGCTGTTTACTGGTGAAATTGTACATAAATGGAAAAGAAACTACTTGCATAGGGAGCACACAACTCTTCTAGCATATAAAGTGCTGTCGATAGACGTGGACTCTCCACGTCCACGACTATGCATACTCTTTCAGTATACAGGTCTTAATGTGTCTTAGTGTGACATTGCAGGATGCGAGTGTCTTTATAAAAGGGCCTTAGAGCAACGGTAGAAAGACCCTTTTGCAAGCAGGATCACAATATTTGCCAATGAAACTTTTGAGGTGTTTGTTTTTTCTGGCGGGTCGATGCCTGCGAATGCGTGTCTCAGAAGGAGATTCAACCACTCGCCCATTGGCTGCCTGATCAAAGCCACAACATTGCACCACATGTCTGACGCCAGGCGGCACTCTACTATTGTGTGCCATGCAGAGCTAAAAACAATACATTACATAATAACATAACATAACATGGCATAGCATAACATGGCTGCAGAGGCACAGGCAGGAGGGTGACTTTTGCATAGTATATGAAAATGGGATCGGCCAAGCGGTTTTTTGCAAACCATCATGCCGCCTTGGCACCTCGCTCAAGTGATGGCAGGCAACAAAAAGTGTGTGTGTGTGTGTGTGTGTGTGTGTGTGTGTGTGTGTGTGTGTGTGTGTGTGTGTGTGTGCGCAATTTTTATCTGTATCTAATGAAATTCTTTCTTCTCTGTTCAGACCAACTGAAGAGCAAATTGAACATCAACATGGAAAATATGGACGCTTTAACGGTCGACGATCTCCGCAGTCAAGTGGATTTTGCTGTCAGCCGGGTTAGAAACAAAATATACCAGCCAAGTTCAAGGCCACTATAACCCTTGTAGCAGCTATCCCTCCTGCAGACTTCCCCTGCACCCATACATTTCTATAACACTAAAATATCCTGCCAGCAGGTAAAAGCAGGTAACTGCCTTTGATATGCTCTACCTATGGATTAATCTGTTGAAAAACCTACGCTACCTAGACAACCACCGTAATGCCAAATAATTATGTCAAGGTCATCGTGGTGACACGCTGAAAGTTACCGAAAATTTAAAAAACTGTTCCGAGAAAAAGATAATTGCGACCTCCGATTGATCGAGGCTCCGATAGGCCTGATTCTCAACCAATCAAAGCTCATAATCATCTTCTTCCAGAAAAATGTCACGATTTTCAACAGCGATCTACGCGACACCATGGGAGCCACCACGATGACCTCGACATAATAATTTAGCATTTGGGTGAGGTTTGTCTACGGTTAAGCCCATGTGGAGGCGATGATTTGAAGGTTGGACAAGATATCAAACGATTGTGGTGACGTAGAGGCGAAAGGTCTACTGGAGGGATGGCTGCCTAAGGATTGTACTCGTGGATCTGGAATAGAGAAAGGGGCACTTTTTAAAAGGTTGCTCAGAATCCCGAAAAGTGTGGCATGATAGAAGAGGAATCTGACCATTCAAATTTGAAAATTGTGTAAACCTTCTATGCTTACTTAATTGTGAGCCCACTACTAGTATTGCATTCTTACTTCTTAAGGCAATTTTTCCAAAAACTAGTTAAATCTTTAGTAACCTATTAATTACAGTCATGTAGATTCCATGAATATGATTCATATCAACGGAGCTTCAAGTTTTAAATGGCTATTTTAAATCTGGAACACAACTAGATAAATACAACTGTTAAGTGTTCTAATAAATTTCTGATTGTCTACCTAGCTTATTAACCCACTGAAGATGAAGGAGCACTTAGTGACACAATTGAAGACGCAAATTGTGGATCTGGAGCGATTCATCGAGTTTCTGCAAGGTATGTGATATTTTGTTAACAAGCACCCTTGATAAATGGTGATACTACCTAGGTGCATTCCGGCATTACCATCAGAAATTGATTCACGAGTCTTCGTGTATTGATAGCCATACTTCATACTAGATATATTATGTTTAATATTTTTCAGGTGATGGCCAAACAACTAACATCAACCAATGCAGTTGCAGCTGTCCCATTCATTGCAAGAAGCCAGTGCCAGTCCGGAAACCAGAAAATAGGAATGTTCATGAGGTTTGCTGAACTTGGAGTACACTTCAATTTTTCCCTCCTTCCATCACTGTACAGAATAATAAACAAACTTCTCTTTGTAGATTCGGAATGAAACAATCAACCTTATGAAGAAAATAACAACCCTATTGCAAATGTTTGCATCTGCACAGTTTGGTTGTAGTAGTGCCAGCGAACGATTCACGAGGAACAGTCTGAAGAGAACGATGAAAGCCAACCATTGGGGGTTTGTTACAATTTTTATGTCAATCAATTAATGAAATGGTACCTACGGTAAGAGCTTAGGTATCTGCTTTGTAGCCGGGAGGTCCCAAGTTCTATCCTGCTGGCTGGCTATCCTAGTTATGGTTTGCTTTGATTTCCTGTGCAGGGACGCATCGAGGTCTGGGGCCTCTGGTTTTTAAGGGATCCCAAATATCCGCCGGCACATTTTTCAGGAATTTTTAACACTTTCACGTCTTCTGTAAAATTCACTTCATGTCATTACAGGTATAGTCTGTACAAGTTTTTAAGTGAATTTACAATACTTATGCAGCCAGCTTTTCTTTTTATTTCCCCTGAAGTCATTAACAGGCTATTTTACTACTTTGCCACACTTGTCTAGGGTCCCTAGGCTTTGTTGCAAAAAATAAGACAAAAGTTAAGTTCTATAGATAATTTTATGGCTTAAGAATGTTCATTTTGTCATTTTGCAGCTATTTATCAACGGTTTAGTTGTTTAAATGTCTATTTGTGTAAATATTGATTAAAATATTTACAGGACAACTGACAAAGTCATTGTGAATAGACTATATCTTCAATTCTGTAACAGTTCAATTACTTAGAAACCGCGTTTTTAAAACATAGTTGCGAACTCGCCATCTTCAGAACCAAAATGTATGTCAAATGCATAGATTGGCTAAAATAATATCGTAGCCATGAATTAAGTTTTTCCTTGTAGGCTGCATCTCCAAATCTCCAATTTGTGCCCTTCTTTGGCACTACCATCTTGAATCTCTGAAAGCGCAGATCCAGTGTGAAAATAAAATACAATACAAGTCACCGGGGAAGTATGGGCCCTGAAATTCCTCTGCGTCTCCTGAAAGCCTCCTAAAAACCAAAAACGAGCCGCTGCCCATGACTAGTACAGACACATGCTGGGAATGGGATAGTTCCTCCACCCAAAGGGCATGTCCGTCTCCTTTCCCCTCACTCTCCCAATGCCGACCCTTCCCGACAAGCTGTAAATCGAGTCGGGGCCTTGGGAGCTTGCAGTTGCAAAAAAAAATGGCATTTGGGGGTTTGCAAATGTTTGTTGACACATTCACATAGTATGTCAAGTACTTGACCAGCTCCAGTTGTTTTCGTAAACAGAATACATAGCATCAGTTTGAAACCACAGCCTGCTTCTATATTTTTCGAAAATTATATTAGCACCGTACCTCTGTCAAAAATGGTACCTAACCGAAGTTATCTTCAAAATTTCGTTTCTTGTTACAGTGACCTGCGAGCAGACTTGGAGATGGCTGTGAATCATGTACTCGAACTCGCCAATCAGCCTTCAGGCCCAGCCACGGATAGTGCATACTTGTCGGATTCCGAGGACTCGCCAGCTGTTTTGTGCAACGTGAATCTCACCACAGCCGTTCGCAAGCGATTGGCTGTTAGTATTCGGAACCTGATGCAGCATGGGTTGATGCCGGTAAGTGGAAGTGGCTTTTAATACACTTCCTGAAGAACTCAGATTAATTTATTGAAACTATTCTATAAGAAATTAATTATGAAGCCGCCATCGTTCGGCTCCTATGCTACACGGTACGTGTAGATTTGCTCCAAAAATAGTTTGAAAGTCGACGTTTTTGGCGAGTCGTCTCCCTTTACAAAAAAAAATATTTTTGGCATTTTAAGGGGAAGCAAAAAAAAGGTTGAACTTTGGTGGTTAAGGCCGTTCCTGACAAAATTATAATTGCGATTTTTTTTTATATTTTGAAAGAAGACGTAATTTTAAGAATACCGTTGTCCAAAAAAAAAATTTAGGAAATTTTTTCACGGAGATAATGAAGGTAGAAATTTTGAGATGACCTCCAGCTTAGCGGACTTCCGAGAAATGAAAAATATGCCTAATTTTAATAGAGCATAGAGTACACCTATCCACATAGGATAA
>QKMV01000922.1:0-18578 GCA_003287335.1 Lednia tumana
GGGGTAACCCCCCCCCCCCCCCTCGAGTCATCTATAAGTCCATGTTGGTGAATCTGCCGATGGCCGACACACGGAAATAGCTAGCTCCATTCTAATGGGTATCCGAAGTCACAGAACGAATCAATCCGTAGGTACGTAGGTGGTGTGCAGAATCAGCAGAAATCAAACAACTCTCTCAAACAAGTTTTGCTTGAAGATACGAATAAAAAGAGCGTTGAAGTCGGATAGCCTGAAATGTGTATCGGTATAAATAAATACTGTGCATCTAAGACAACCTTTGCCAACGACCACGCATGAAAATAGAAAGATACACCCATCTATCGACGTTTAATCAATCAATCTATCAATCAATCAATCAATCTGATCTGCCGCTCCCAAGAAGGGCAGCTAGAAGGGCAGCCAGAACGCAGAAGGGCAGCTAGCAGCAAGTTGGCCATACTTGTCTGTATGTACCTCGACTATTACAATAATTTCAATTCGTATACTCATCATTTATCTGCAGGCTCCTTCGCTCTTCACTATTCGCTCTTTACTCTGCACTCTTTACGCCTATCGTTACCACTCTTTAATGTCAAAGAATTATTTCCGAGGCGATTCAAGTCTTTTAAGTTTTCTACCACAAAGTATATGAAGTATTTTATTGTCAAAGAAATGTCACACCTGATAAATCAAATAATACCAGCCCAGTTTCCGAGATGATTCAGTTTGGAAAACGAGTTGTGAGCATGGGTTCTTCTGGAAGGGCGTTTCACTCTCTCTTTACCCTCTTCACGCCTTTTCTCGCTTTTTCACGAATATTTAGTAAAAACACCGAGCGTTTTCTGGAAAGCAGCCTCGATTTTGTGGAGTCAAATTATGATAAAGAAGGAAAATATAAAGAAAATATAATTTTCGTAATTTGATTACATTCTAAGTTATTTTTGTTCTCGTGGAATTGTTTTGTGGGCTCTGTCAACATTGGTCACGCTGTTCAGCTTTAATTCTCTCTTTATTATAAAAATATCGCTGAAGATTTTATTGTTTAGCATGGTGGCTGACTGAAGGGAAAAAATATACAACTATTTGTGCATTGCTGTTTGTGCAGTGCAGTGCAGTGCAGTGAAGTGCAGTGCTGTCATCTGGAAAACCGTGAAAACATGAGGTGGCTCTCGCTTTTCGGCTGCTTTGCGGACTCTGTGCGTTACGTCGTTAACCGATCATTTTCTCTCTGTTTTTTTCCTTCCTCCCTCTTCTTGCCGCCTCTGGCTTCCCTCGCCTTGTGGTTTGTACTAATTCTCCCAAACATATCGCTACATCGGGAGAATGGGAACGGGAAAAGGAAGACTCTCCGATTCTTTCAACCGACGCAGTCTTAAAGGGAATCAGTTCGTTTTCGTGGTTTATTCAGCTCAGATAAAACGTTCATTACTCGTTACTTTTGCTTCCCGCACAAATGATTTTCAATCGAGGGTAATTTTCTTCGAGCTCTAAATCATCAATTTCCCAGGATTTCCGGGTAAAACTTTCCCAGGAAATGGAAAATTTGCATAGCGAGCGCAGAGTAGAGCATAAAACTTTTGGCCGTCGCGTGAATTCGTGACGGTGCACGAATTAGCAATCGGTAGTTATCGGTAGTTATTTGTTGGTTTTCTATAAGTGAGGTAGTTGTGTGGTAGTTGTACTGTGCTGTGCATCTGCACTCTCCAATCTGCAGCCTGTGCTCCAATGAATGGGGAGACGAAGACCGTAAGACGGTCCCAGCTTCGAGCGACGCTTGCATAATTGTGAAGCGTTGTCGTGTGTATTTGAAGACAGTTACGTGTTTTGGGTGTATGCCAAGTAAAAAGAAGGAAAAAATAAATAAACAGGGGGAAAAATACGAGTTTTTTCATGTTTTTTTTTCCTTCTTGCTTGCTCCGAAGGAGAAGGGGTAGTAGCTTTGGGTAGGAGATGGGTGGTGGCGGCTAGGGGAGGGGAGGGGGGAGTTTTTTGACTAGTTGTGGGACGTGTCATTTGGCGGTAATTGATGACTTCTATAGGTCTCGCTCCAGCCGACCGGAGAAGAGGAGAAATAAGAGAAACGTATATACGGATGGAAATAAATAGCAGAGTGTTGAAAGAAATGGAAACGGAGTCGGAGTCGGAGTCGGACGAAAGAAAACGTCTTTAATTTGGGATCATGGTAGTGAGTGACGGGATCTGATTATAATTTCCCACTCATTCCTTTCTAAATGGGCAAACTTGGAAGCAAGGGAGAGTTGAGAGTAGACAGAGAATATCACCGTGGATCGTAATCGGTCATCGAACACATGACTCGCCAGCTAAACTTTGATCGGCGGATAAAAATGTCATCCCTCTCATCCAAGACATAAGTGTCAGTTGTGTCATATTGTGTTTTGAGATGAGCCTATGGCGTGGTGGCCGATGCCCCGATGGCCGATGGCCTGATGGCCCGATGGGCCAATGGGGCGAGATGGAGCGAGCGAACAAGGCGTCGCGACGCCGCCGCCGCGCGATACAGACGGTGTCATCTAGCGAGTGACGGCGGAACTGAACGGCGCTGGTTCGTGGTTCCGACAAACTTAGTGCATTTCGTGCAGTACACACTTGAAAGCATCAGTTCGAAGTCGCTTGTTTTCCAAACTAACACACAACGTTTATTTTCTATTTATTTCGGCAATAAAAAGAAAAAAGGTGTGTGAGTGTGTGTGTGTGTTTTTTTCCTTAAGTGTAACATTTTGTTGTTTCGTATCGATTTGGATTTGGCGGCTGTTTTGTACACTCCTTCCCAAGACACGCGATTGAGCCCCACAATGCCGCTATCTTCGTTCCGTAATTGCACGAGATTGTAAGTACTTTCATTGTCAGCTAATTCAAACCTTTTTTCATCGCGAGAAATTAAGAGTAAAAAACATGTTTAGTAGATTGTATACCTAGCAAGCATTCAGTTTCTTGCCATTTCCCCTGTCAACATATATTAATTCTCGCATACTTCTCAGTTCAAGTGGAACATGTGTTCTTGACATTTCAACTTTCGAGTCGATCTGCAATTCATTCATCTTCGTTGCTAGCAGCAAAAATATTCAAACTTTGGGCCGTTGGGCCGTTGGGCCATTGAGCTGTTGGGCCATTGAGCCGTTGGCCGAGATGAGGTGCTATGCCCATTGGGCCGGGTGAATGTTGCTGTCTGAGCACGTGACCTCTAGATAGTATTGGCGAAGCCTAGGCCTACGATGGCACTGGCGCGTGAAGTCGAGGTGCCACGCGGTTCTTGCGGCCGCCTTGTCTTGCCGCCGAAAGGCGTGAACAGGGCGAGTAGCCTGGGCGCAGAGTTACTTCTTGGTTTAGTAGATAGGTAGGTAGTTTCTAGGCGTCATATCCAGTAGAGAATGTTAGCGCTAGTAGATGAAACCCGGCACCTCCATGGCTACCTCTAACGACCTCATTACGAGCTAATACCGTCTAATATACCAGACTAGAATCGATGCGGGCCAAAGCGTCGCGACGATTGACATATAGGTACGCAAACACGGCACCTCCACTTTATTTCATTTATTTAGGCACGAGGTAGGCAGGAAGTACCATTTTCTTTGGCGTCGTGCCATTGGTTTATTAATGAAGGGAAGCGAAATATATTTGAATGCATTTGAATCGGTTAGCGGACGGACGTGAACGCTTAAGAGTTATCGTCCCAAGAAGTTTGTTTATTAATATTAGAGAAGAACAATTAAAAAATTATCCAGCTACCGGTTGTTGTGTGGTAGGGTGATGATAAGGGTTTTTAAAAAAACTGTTAATAACTGGGTTAAACTGCTGAAAACTTAACTGGCACTAAACTGCACATGTTTTTTTTTTTTAAACTATAGTGCTGAAATTAGTCAGGAGATATGAGTCTCAAAAATGTAATGATAAGGGTTATCATGAACTGAACAGGGAAGAGAGGAAACTCGGCTGGGAATGAAACTGTTGGATGAAGCTACAAAAGCTCCAGCCTCCGAACTAGGTTTGAATGGTCACTCACCCAATCCGAAACCCTGCGCGTTGTTGCGCGTAACTTCGGTGATCTCAAAATATAAAACCGTCTCATGCTTATTAATTATCAAATCTAGTGCAATCGGCATGTGTCCACATTATTTGCGCGATTAGGAGGCTTCTCCTAAGTTTACGCCGACTTTTAGTATTTCCAGCAATTGGTCACGTGAACATACCACTTTTTCAGCTCAAAACTGGCGTGAACTGTCTAGAAACTACCTACATTGTGTACCATTTTATCTGCATATAAATTCTACGCATGATCATTCGTTACATTTCTCCCTTATTATCGAGGCAAGTCAATATCATCGAAAGAAACAAATTGTAAGGGTACAATTGTCTGATAAACAAAACTATTTTCAGTCACGTGTTATTCTACTCGTTCATGACTGGTTATTTCAGACGAAATTCTCCAACATTGTCAGTGTTCACAATGGTATACTTATAAGAATGAAGAGCAACTATTTTCTTGAGCATCTTTAAAACAGTATGGGAAGGACTGACATTTTTGGACAGGTGGATGATAAAGTTTGAACAATTATTGGTATGAGATACAGCGAATTTTCATTCCCTTCGCACTTCAGTGGAAACACTGTAAACGGATTACTTTTTATTGTATCAGTATGGGGATGGTCTATATTCGTGGTACACACGCGTTCCCAGCCCCCGCGTTGGACCAGTCGTATTGAAAAGTGTTGACAATGCGCTGTGCTGTGTGTTTATGCCAATACCAAACCCGTCGCGACGAAAGCCCTTTCGTTGTGTTTCCATCGCGACGAACGTTCAACCCGCACGTTCACAACGCGACCGCAAGGCGTCATGTCTACTGTCTAATAGAATACTGAAAGTGAGATATTGATTTCATTTTTGGTTTGATAGTTATTAACAGTTTCACGACAAATATTCGATGATATGTGTCACGACTCTGGAGCGCAAGGTACCGATTACTTCATAAAAGTGCTACATATTTTGGAGATCGAAAGCTAACCGGGATTTGCGTCCACTCGCCAAGCATTCACAGACGATTTGCATTGACAGTCAAATAAAAAAAGGGCCTGAAACGGCTGCGTGTCAAATGGCCAAGGAAACAAACTACCGACGATTAAAGAGACCGAATTCCCGTTTGAACGAGGCATCCGGGCTATCGCATCCTCGGCATTTTGAAACCTCAGTGAATGACAAGTTCAGCTTTTAGGTACTACCTCGGCCAATCAACTACCGGCTACGGAGATAACCCAAAAAATAATCGCCTACCGAAATCGCCCCGACTACCGAATCGGCTTGGCAGATCGGCTCGACCAAAGGAGAACTCGAGTTTTCGTATTTTGGGCCTTTTGAACACTCAGCTTTTCGGCATTTAGGCTAATCGGCTCCTCAGCGTATTGCGTTCTTAGATATTCTTTTACAACCTCGGGATTTGGAATGCTCGGGATTTCGGTTTCTCGGCATTTGAGCTAGAAATACTCGACTTTTTGCAACCTCAGACTTTTGCATTCTCTGTCGATCGGTACGCTGCCCAGAAAACTACGAGCTTCAGCTAAGTAGCCTGTAGCCTGTAGAATGTAGCCTGTAGCCTGTAGAGTACGTATAGCGTAGAGTGTGATGTAGTGTGACTATACCTATATGCATATGAATGGTACCTATAAGGTAGCGTGGAGCATGCATTCATGTTTTTACAGAGTCATTACCTAACGTGTTTATTAGCGGCCTGGCAAGTCGGCTTTTCAGACGAATTAAGAAAGTGTCTATCGAACATTTCAAAGCATTTCTTTCCGCTCGGCTTGAGGCTAACCGCACTTAGCTTTCTGTGATGTTGATGCTAATTGTTAGTCTAGCCTCAGGCGTTCATTGATTTTACTGATTAGCCATCTCTGGTTGACCTATTCACTATTTATCATCACATCACATCGCATTCACAATAACATCTTATCGATTTTCTTTTTCCCATTGGTGTTATTTCCGAGTTCTAAATTAAAGTATTTGGTTTGCTAGTCTTGTCGTTAATCGATTGTAGACTGCTTCGACTGCCGTGTGTTTACGTTTGTGTCAGATACCTTTCCCTATACCGATGACCATCGGATCCATCGGTCCATTGGTTCATTTGTCTAAGCTGCTATTTCGAATGTGTCCGCACGCCGCACGCCAAATGCCGCTGGCAACGGCAGTCTTGTTTTTGGGAAGATATGCGATAAGTGGCGGTGTACCAAAGAGCCGTGCTCACTAACACAATAAAAGGCATTGCTACACTAAAAGCCCGATACCGGTGAAATGCCCATGTCAATCTGCAATACACTGAGCGTTATTAAAAATGTACGAAAGCTTCGTCGAACCGCAGCCGTCAAATGCGTCTCACCGCGATTATAAATTGCTGAAAAAGTTATTCGAAAACATAATTAGCTAGCTACTGTACCTACGTAGTAGGTACATAAATTATTATTTTTCCTATGAAAATGATGTTATCCTAAAAATAACAATGTAACTGTATCCATGTTCGTAGTGAGGCTGAAAGGTTTGGAAATCTCTCGCCAAGAAAAACAGTTTTCCGTGTAGCTGTAGGGCTTCGTGTTGGGCTAGTCTGGGTTGGGGTTGGTTTGGGCCTGGCTAGGGAAGGGAATGGAAGGGTAGGGAAGCTGCCCCGATGGCTGACGAATGTTTTGCCAGCACTTCTGATAGAAGATGAAAGAAAAACAGTGCTTGGGAAAACTGACAGGATAGGAAATTCTTTGGAGTGGCCGGCCCAGCCCAGCGCAGCGCAGCGGCTTCGCGTTAGCAGCGAGATGATGAAGCAACGAACAACGTGGTGCTAATCAATTAGTGCAAAACGATTCAATCGAGAAAATGTTCACACAGATGGAAACTCATAATTTAGCCAGTGATTTTCACATGAGAGCTTATTTTAAATGAAAAGAATTCGCCTCTTCCTCCATTCAAAACGATATTGGGAAACTGATAGTACGAGTTGTTAGTAACACAAAAGCTATTTGTTGATGGCTGTTGATGGCTGTTGATGGCTGTTGATAGCTTTTGATAGTTGTTGATAGTTGTTGGTAGCTGTTGGTGGCTATTTATGGCTGCCGTGGAAATCGGGTGGCAACGTGTACGCGCAGAAAACTGTCCAATACTTTTCAACTTTAACTTTTTAACCATTCCTTTGTTTAATCTTTCCCACAAGGCTTCACTTTAATTTCACCAATGAAATTTAATCATAAAATAAGACACATGAAAATGAAAATTCATATATACATGTAAATATTTATAATCAACGTTTTCATTCTACGCTTTTCCCATTTTTGCAATGCATTGCAATTTGTTGTATAACACGCAATCAATGGTATATGAATTAAGTCAATAGATAGATCGTTTTGACCTAGTTTTCCGGTAAAACCCGTACGCTTCTCTTGCCCCCACCCGCGCAACCCTTCTGGAAGAAGGCTCCCCCCCCCCCTCCCTTCTCCCACTTCGAGCACCCACCTTCCACGATCCCACCGCACGTGGATCAGCTGGGCTGGCTAGACAAAAATAAAATCGATATGGAATTCCTTGCCAGTACTTCTCGTAATATATAGAATTGTGTACATGTCCTGACCCCCTCCCCCCACCCCCCCTTACCCCCCTTACCCCCTAAACACCAGGACTCCTCACCTCAGCCCTCGGTTGGCGTCGCACGTGTCAACTTGACACCACAGACCCTCATAACGTTCCTGGCGCCCATCCCGGCGCCCATCCCGGCGCCCACCGATATTTCCCAAACCATTTCCCGGAAAGCTAATGATCAAACTCGTAGCTATTCATTTTCCCCACTCCGTTAAGTGGTGCTTGGAAATGTAACTCTAAGTCGTCAATTTCCCGTGTCCTGAACAATATTTTCTTTTTGCCCGAATTTATTTTTTATTGGCTCAAATCGCAAAATAATAGTTGGTCGTCTTAATAGCCATTTGACGGTGCTGCGCTTTTATGCATGTTATTTGCACGCTCCCCTCTATCCCCCCCCCCCTTGCCACGGCCTCGGCCCCAGCCCCGGGTTCGTGCCCAGGCTTTGGGTGTGAAAATTCTACATTCATAGCTGGGCTGCCAGCATTTCAGTCTTCATTCAGCTACACAAAAGCAGCCCTCTACTTAAACTAATTAGTTTATAGTTAGTGGAAAAAACTGATGGACTTGGAGAGGTACAATGTCGACCAAATTAACAGTTTTACCAAGCTACATTTCTCGCATTTAATGTTCAATCAAATAAAAATCAAATTTAAACTTATGCATGACCACTCTGTATGCGTAGGCTATTTTTTTATTCATTTGCTACCCTAGTCTCAGGTTCTAGAGTTTGCAGACATGTTGAAGGGATAATAAACATGCTAATAACATGATGTCTCAGAAGTAAGAAGGCTTAATTTAATTACCTTTTGTAATTAAGTAACTACATACGATGAATCATGTAAATGTATCTTTTGAGTTCTCAATGATTAAATTAAAATGATTAAATTATATTGATTTAATGTTTAAAATATCTTCAGGGCTGCTGGTGAAGCAACTGTTAAATTACTGCAGTGGGCTCTAAGATTTTATTGATATGTCTGGAAGAAGTCATATATTTCATTTCCATCATACGAATACCCTTTGCGGATATCACTGCTATAATCTTACGGAACTTGTCAATTCTTTGCTGACATTCCTCCCACTGTGTAAGACATTCTCTTCCACGTCTTAATCGTCTCCGTCCACTCCCATGGCTGCTGCACGTTGCAGGGTTGCAGGGTTGCAGGCTGCAAATTGCAGGCTGATGGAGCGTATGTTAACGTGGTTAACGCACGTTGCCGAGATGCTTCCATCTCTTTTCGGTTCCCTTCTGAATTCCCTCTGTTCCCTTTTCTGTTCCCTTCTTGCTTCACAGCCTCCCGCCTTTTCCAGACGTCTCGACTGGCGCCACGTTACCCCTTCGCCCCTGCCCCGACCCCAGCCCCGGCCCACCATCCAACCCTTCCTCCCCACCCACCCGTCCTACACACCCCCAATCGCCCCCACGGCCATGCATGCACGTCTTCCCAAAGGATCCGTCAGGTTAGAGAAACACAGCCAGGCGAGGCAAACGAAAATATCGGCTATAGAAAAATAACACGAATCTTTTAGGAAAGAAAAGCTGAAGCATCGCGCTTGTACATTTAGCACACGTGCATTGTTAGCAGTCCACCGGGCTGGCCTCAAGATCTAATGCTTTTTGTCGTGCTTTTTCTCACGTTTGGTTCTCGGTTTGCTCTAGAAAATTATAGCGAACTTTAAGTTCCCAGTTCCCTGCACAAGAAAAACACGCATTATCAAATTTGATTAGTTTGATAGCTGTTAACAGCCACGAAACCTATGCGTCAATGTAGAACTGGATTTTTTTAAATGCTAATTTTAGTTTTTAGAGTAAAGTATTTTACAACAAAATTTTCAATTCAAATTTCATTTGAAAACATCAAACCCATTGCATTCGTTTTTTTTAGTTAAACTTGTTTCTGTGGAGAGACAATAAGGTTGCAATCATAATGCAAGACTTAAAGAATCTAGTCAAACTTTTCACCCTCCGACTGAAGTCAACCGCTTGCAATGGAATTGCCCAACATTGGATTGCGTAAATCGGAGATGTCGATCGTAGATCATGGATCATGGATCATGGATCGAGGATCGGCTAATGTCAATCGGGGATCGGCGTGCGTGACATTCGTGGGGGGGGGGGCGTCGTCGTTCTTTGTTGGCGTCGTCCGTCGCATTGTCTCGGCGTCGAGGAGCGCACGAGGTGTCGTCGCCGTCGGCGTCGAGCGTCGATCGTCGAGACTGGCGTCTTCATCCCGTTCGGCAAGGCACGGCACAGCCCGGCCCGGTACGGCACGGTACGGCGCGGTACTCGGCAGTCTCCACTACAGGGTTTAGTAACCTAGGTTAGAGTCGGTCTGTCGGCCCCATATCGATCTACCCCATGTGCCTCGACGCCGCTCCCCCCGTGACGTCACACACCGAAAGCACCGAACTGAGCGCTTTCCGACGCCGTCCCGTCCCTCCCTTCCCTCCCTTCCCTCCCTTCGCACCCTTCGCACACCCCTAGCCCCTCCAGCCACCCCCGTTGCGGCGGCGACTTTTTGAAAGCCAGACACAACAATGTTATAGATTACACTCCCTGGTTGGTAGCCCTCGTCATCGGTCTCGTCCTCGTCTTCGTCCTCGTACTCGTCCTCGTCCACGTCCTCGTCCTCGTCCTCGTTCCGTTCCTGCCCTCGCTCAGGTTGCTCTCTACTCTATTCTACTATTGTCTAGTCTAGTCTAGTCTAGTCTAGTCTAGTCTAGTCTAGTCTAGTCTAATCTAGTCTACTCTACTTTAGTCTAGTCTACTCTACTATACTCTCCTCTCCTCTCCTCTCCTCTACTCTACTCTACTCTACCCTACTCTACTCTACTCAACTCTACTCTACTCTACTCTACTCTACTCTACTCTACTCTACTCTACTCTACTCTACTCTACTCTACGAATCCAGGCGTCTGCCAACGAAAGTTCTGCCGTGGGATGAATGGCTTGCTATCTACATATCAATACTTTTTCTGCTAACTTTCTAAAAGGGTCGTTATAAAAGGGAGTGTTTTTGCATTTTTAATCTTTGATAAAACTATACGGTAGTTGGAAAGTTCCTACGTGACTTACACTTTTAAGTCATCGCTATTGTGAAGCCGTCTCATCCTTTGATATCGCTTTTCCCTCGTCCCTTGTTTGCTGATGTTAGCTTTCAGAGTTTTACATGCAGAGGTACCTAAGGTACGTAGGTGCACGGAACGTGGGTGTACGGTACGTAGGTGGTACGTAGGGTTGGGATCGCGTACAAGTGTGATAATAACCCCTAGTACAAAGTGCTCGAGCTCGTGCTTGTACTGCCTTGGCGCCCACATTTCCTAATTACCCCCTTGAAATCTGTGAAACCACGGCCTGATAATTTGCTCGCTGCTAGGGGTGGTCCGGGAGGGGGGAGGGTGAAAGGTGGGATGCTGTGTGCAGGAGGGATGGCGCTGCCAGCCTATCGACTCAACAAGTGGTCGTACAAACTTTGCCATCGCCGAGTAATTGCGCACGACAATTAAACAGCAACCCCGCCAGGCAAACTTGATTAGAACTGACGACGTGACGACTGCTCGAAATGGGACGCAACGCAACGCGTCCGATTTCGACACGCAATCGAGTAGCGCCAGTATCTGGTTTGGATCCTCTTAAACTTTAAACATATCCTTTTACTATTTTACCAAAGGAGCATAATATAGTGTGTCATCAAAGGATTATTTATTTACAAGTGTTGCGTGAGATTTCACTGGCAACTTGTCGTTGTTCGCAATGAAAAGGCGAGATTGCGTGCTCGATTCGCCTCGAAAAGATTCCACGAACATTAAATCTTTTAAACCTGGCTGTTAGAGGCGGTAGTGGTGGTGGCGGTGGTGGTGGTGGTGGTGGTGTTGGTGTTGGTGTTGGTAGTGGTGGTGGTAAGGAACACCCTAGTGGACATTTGCTTTATTTGCCTGTCTTGGAATACGAACCTACATCTAGGACGCATGTATTCGTGTTGAGCATGTTGGAAGCTATAATCTATGACATTTGGCCTGCCGTGATATTTCATAGGTTTACCTTTACCTGCTTATTTCGCTGTCACATCTGAACTGAAGAAAGGCTCATTTACCAAGGAATTGTAACTACACATAACACACTTCCTGATGCAATGAACCCCGAACCTGTGGCTGTCAATTGTCAGAAACAGCATTCGAGCTGTATCCAGCCGCATGCATTGTTGATTCAAAATAAGCCCATTGCAAAATCGTCTGCTCTTAGATCTTTCTGTTCATATGCAAAATATTTTGATATACGAGAAAGGTAATTGTAGGCTTTCATCAGACATATACAATATTATTTGCATATAACCTGTGAGAGTTTTTTACTTGGTTAACACATCTTTTATATGTTGTCTTGAGGGTGTGGTTATTGGCCATATTAGTGGTTAACTATGTGTCTAATCCTATCTAACCCCATATCTAACCCTATCTAACCATATAGCCAAAGACACACCAGATACACTAGCCTTATAGGCAATCTTCCCAATCCCAACCCTATAAAGGTCTATGTTGTTAAGGGTGGGATGGTCTACATTTTACAATACAGGGGTCGATAAAAAAATAGCTCATCTTTTTTCTAAGATTCGTTGTACATTTCAACGAAGCGGCGTGGTGCGGCGCGGTGCGGCGCATATATTATCCGGAGATGTTCCTGCCAATGCAAGCTTGGAATTACATGCATTTCAATGCAGCGCCGCAATTAAAACTTCACAGTGTTTGACATTGATTTGCTTGCACAAGCCACTATCGAGACGCAACTCTTCATTATGTACAGTGCGCTAAAAAAATTAAATTAGAATCCGAGTTTCAAAATGCTTTGTTCGTCAACTGCAATCCCATCGCATCACCGCCGCTCATTTAGCGTCGCTAAATTAAATCTTTTCGTTTATTGTCATGCATCTAAGCATGGAAAAAAATTGTATTGCCCCGTTTCTTTGCTTTTTTTCGTCTAGTTGTTCTCGACGATTGCGCATGTCTTCTGGTCTATACACATACCCCCTTCCCTATTCTCTGTACCTTCCCCTCGCCACACGTAAGATTTCTTAACCCCTTTCCCCTCCAGGGCGGAAAATACCCCCTGTCGCCCGTTTCCCAGGCCCTCCTCCTATTCTTCACTTTTTTTCGTTTTCTTTTTTTCCTTCTTTTGGTCTGTGCTTTCGTACATTTTCGTTAGTTCTTTGAAAACTATCCTCGCTACGGAACGACTGCCCGGCTCCGGCAGCTCCTCTCCGCGATTCGAGTAGCTGTACGACGCCTTGAAGAAGCTTCCTCGTCTAGCTTCTTTACATAGTTACTACATAGTTACATAGTTACGTGGTGTTACTTCACTACCACTTACTACTGTACTTAAATTACAATCACGCTCGGTAGAGTAAAACTGGAACCCAGTCGAAGTTCGCCGCGAAATGGAAACCTCGTGTAAATCTCGTGCGGCGTGAATCCCTCAAGTCCTAGTGGTGTTAGTTTTGTTTGAGGGGTTAGTGGTGTCAGTGGAAGTTAGTGGTGTTAGTGTCTGGTGTCGGATAGGACAACAACGACAAATACCTCGAGTGGAGCAATGATCTGCGGGAGTTCGTCCGACACATTACCGCCGCCGCCTCCACCACCTCCGCCACCTCGTCTTGGCATTGCGCACTGCAATTAGCAAACGTTCAATCACACATGCGGCTGACTGGATCTCATCGGATCTCACTGGATTATTTAACGCACAACCGCGACTGCTTGATTCGTTCATCAGTGAATTTCTGAACTTAGTGTTGGTATGGAACGACATCGTGACTGTTTCATTTAGAAGGACCGAATAGCACGCAATGAATTTGCTACGCTTCAAGTGTCATCTATTTTTATTTATAGTTCTATTTTGAATTGAACTCATATTGGGGATAGTGAATTGAAGTTTTAAGTTTCAACCTCTTTAAATAGTGATGAACTTGCCTACGAAGCTACGTAGATTTGTGGTGTGAATGTGTGGGAAATGACCAATTGATTGACTATAAGGATATAGTTGTTTTTGCTAAAGCCAACTGCGTGAGCCTTCATTCGACGCGATAGGATATATGCCTGTTTGGCGTTCGACGTTTGCCTATACAATGCGATGCGTTACGATGCGATACGGTGCGATACGGTGCGATGCAATGCGGTGCGATGCAATGCGATGAAGTGCGCGGGGTATATTTCAAATGACCATGCCCGATGACTGAGCCGCGACGCTCCGTGGATTTTTGCCCCGGCGACGTTAGTGTTGCTTTACCTGCTGCACTCGTGGCCTACCTCGCCTACTTGCGAACTCGCGCACTCGTGTACTCGTGTCTCCTCGTGTGCCAACTGCCAATCGCGGATCTTTTCTACGTACGATTTAAGCCTCACGTTCAAAACAAAATAAATGTTATGAAATGAAATGAAATGAAATGAAATGATACAACTAAAGTTCCTCAGAATATTCCATCCACGGATTTCTATCAAAATGTCCTTTATAAACGTCAGTTTATGATTTGATTACAAAAAAAGTATAGGTGTAAAGAAACACATGTAAATCGCACATGTTCTAATTGCTGCTCCTTTCCTGAAATCTGTCAAGAAAACGAGGTAATTGATGTCTGCGTCCGCCGATACCGACGAGTCCACCCATTCCGACGGTGCCCCACAAACCCACAACAACATCAACAACATCGCCACCGCCAACAACACCAACACTAACAACAACAACAACAACGCCGCCGTGGCCAACAACAATCACTACCACGCTGAAAACAAGCCGTCCTACGTGCTACCGACGCAGATCTACAAGAACCTGCTGGCGAATGCCGTGCTGGCCACGAAAGGCTCGGAAAACATGCATTTTCACACGGGCCAGACCAGCTTGTCGACCATTCCCGCGTTTCCCCGCAACCTGCTCTTCTCCAGCGCGCCGGAAAATGCCGCTGACGAGGTACGAACCTGAGACCGTGCGTCCATTCGCACTCCCTGCTTAGCTTTTCGCATCTCTCTAGAACTTTTATTGGATATAGGTACGAATCCTACCCGAGCATAAAGTTATCACCATTGTATTCATTTCAGGTTTCGATTTTTTGTCCTGCCATGTCATTATAGAATTGATACAATTGCGTCACTTTATGTCGATCATTTAATGTGCTTGCATAAGACTGTTGACGATTGGTGCACGAAATCATTGATGGTTGCTTCATAAATCAGTGCTCTCGAAAGTAAAGGTTTTTAGTAAAGAAAACACAGAGAAAAAACCTAAACATTACATTTTAGAATTAAGCTAAACCTGCTACCAGAATGTGTTGTAAACGTGCGTCTATTACGTTCAATTTTTTGTGTACTGTGTGTACTGCCTACTATATACTATTAAACGTGAACCGTACTCCGTAGACAGTGTACTGTGTAAAGTGTACATTGCACAGTGTACAGACTACAGTGTACAGTGTACCGTGTACTGTATATGCCAACTATCTCGTTCTACTGCCTGGCCCCCTCGACGCCTCTTCTCTCCTATACCAACTATATAGATCGGAAAGACTCCAATAAACTTACAAACCGCTACATATTGAAGCGATGAAGAAATATTTGTACCTTATTAATAATTAAAATCGCTTTCGTTAAATGCGGATCGATTGTGTGAGACATATGTATAGCACATACTACAAAAGTGCACAGTGCTCGTGATACCTTCTCCAGCTCAGCTGAACGCGCAATTTCCATACATATATAAGTAAACGTACCTAATACGAAAAAGAGAATTATGCTGTCAATAGATACGATACACGTTCCGATCAATTGCTACTGTATAAATGCTAAACAAAGTTTTCTACCAATTTGCTTGCCATATTCCGAACAAGCTTTGGTCGTTACGCACATTTACAACCTATTATAACCTGTGCGTCCGTAAATCCATCGTGATTTATACTCCACTGAGTGATAACTGACGGCAAATCATACTAAATCACTTCACCTAACATGAAATCAAGCACTTGTGCCTTAGGGAGTAGCAAGCCAGGTCCGCCCCTCCCACATGTTTAACCTTAGTAATAGGCGACGCACGATCCCAGTAACCACGCAGTAACCATGCAGTAACCACACAGTAACCACACAGTAACCAGGTAGTAACTGTTTCCTGCTTAGCTGCTTAGCTGCTTACACATTCATCTTTGAAATTTTAATCACGAACAAGTCGAGTAGCGTTCAAACTGCAAATCAATCGGTTGGCATTTTTTTCCCATTTATTTAAATAGAACTTCTCATTAGCGTGGAAAAAAATTAACACTGGATTTGATCCGATCCGATCCGAGCCGAGCCGAGCAGCATACAGAAGTGAGGGGTCGTTAAGACAGCGTTTTGCCCGGGATGAATTCAAGTAAAATTGAACACGATGCCATCATGAATAATGATCGCTTAATGTATAGCATACCTACTACTTAGGCACTAGCACTACTAGTTAATACCTAGCGAGGTTATGAGGCTGTGAGTAGCATACGTGCTTTTGAGAATTTCAATGCATGTCCCATTTTTGGCTTACATAAACATGATTAGTCTTGACACTAGCCTAAGGTTAATCACTCCCGACTACTCGTAGTCGTAACAAGTGTTTGTGTAACAAGTATGTCGGTTTCTGTAAGTGTTAGTAGTGTTAGAATTAGTGATAGTGTGTGCCACCTAATAGGTACAAATACCTAGCTATTTGATTACCGAAGATCGAGCGAGGGCTCATTGCGTCATATCTGAAACTAGTCAGCCTTTGGCTTGATTACACCTTTAAAAGTTGTACCTTCTCCAATCCTGTCTGCTTACTGCTTCGAAGCCATGCTATACAGTATTTGGTACACACAATTCTGTATACAGTATGCAGTATATACAGTATACACTGTACAGATAATCTAATTATAACTACCTAATCTTGTGGCCAGTATATGTGAATTTGAAATCTGTCTAACTTGTAACCAGGAAGTTGGGCCTCAGGACGTTTGTGTTCGTTTTTAAGTGATTACTTTTTTGAAGAACGAAGTTTCTTCGCATAATCACCAGTTCCCGTGCTGCAGACAATTAATATCTGGCTGCTGCTCGGCCTGTTGGCTGGCTGGCTCGCCGCTAACTCTATCGTACGTTAGCGCTGACCAAAATATTTGCTGGCAACGAGAGATATTATAATTATATCAAGTATCTCTCTTTATCTCTTCAAAGCTTTCGGTGCAATTCGATGTAACCCCGTCCCGTCACTCCCGTCCTTGTAAGAACGCGTGGTTGCGAAGCAGATTGAAGAAGGATCGACGGAACCCTGCTGGCTTCTGTCGAACCATGTGAACTCCCATTGCTAATAATGATTGGTATTTTAAGCGATGTCAACCAGTCCTGTGGACATGGTTATTTTACACCCTACACCCCACTGCTTCTAAAACTGCACGCCATTACACCCATTGCAACCAATTGCGCCCATTACTTCTAAAAAGGAAGCCAGTTTGCTTAATTTCGTATCACGGCAGCCATATTGACCTCCATGTTGCAATAAAAAAAAACATACATGGCTGTAACATATTTGACGAATATTGCTTATTTTAATGTTTCACACGACAAAACCTTTATTTGCAAAAAATAACCACTTACATCAACCACTATTTTAACTGCCGAGTGTGTGCGGTTCAACAAGATAGAAATGTGCTCAATAAGGATCTGTATATTATGTATCAAATACAAATTCTATTGCATCTTTTATTGACGGAGCACTTACCATTTCTAAAGTCAGAACCGAGTTTACATCTAAGATTTATTAGAAATTTAAGAAATGTTGATTGATTTCCTATATTACGCTGCTATGTAAAGGCCGATAGCATGGTTACCGTGGCCAGGATGTGAATTATAAAACAATTATTGGCTTCAATACCATTTCACTGAAGCATGACAATTTGTGCGCCACGCAGAGTTTATGTACCTCGGTACCTATAACCTCCTTGTACTGTGAGTGTGTTGTCATCATAATTAATTTCTTTAAACGTAGTATTTTTTAAACATTTTATCGTCGCCACATATTTGCTAACCTGTCCCAACGTGGGGTTCTTGACCCCGTTCGCTCAAAAAAGGGTCCTTTGGGAGCGGGATTGATCAAATTGGGATTTTTTACCTAAATTAATGACGAAAGTTGAACTTTCACGCACATTTTTAAGAGTAAAAATGCCCACGGTTGGGGGCGCCGTCCCGGAAGCCAACGTTTCTGCAATTCTAGATTGACTTCATATGGTATTCGCTTCTGACTAATTCTTGTACTACCGATTACATTCCATTGATCAGGTTTGCAAAAAGTCATTTTTGGCAACAAAAAAAACTACAAAAAACAAAAAAGAAATTATCCGTAGGGAGATCCAAGCGCAGTACGGCTCATCGGGTGTAAAAGGATAGCTACCCTAATAAAAATGAGTTGTTTGCATACCAAGACAGCTAAGACCAAACCAGAGCTAACCACAAACGTCAAGCCAAAGCCCAAATGTTGAGGCAAAGCCCATCGGGTTGACGCATGTTGAGGGGAATGCCCAAATGTAAGCCAACCCAAATAATGCAAAGACCAACATTTGATGCGAAGCCCAAACATGGTGTCTGCCGCCTTGCGGGCGGTCGGATTCATAACTTCAGGACCACGCTATAAATGTTGTGTTGAAACCAAAATTCCGTGGCGAAGCCCAAATTTCGTGGCGAAGCCGAAATATACATCTGCCTATCGAGCGGGCGCCAGGCGAATTCCTACTTGCCATGTTGCGTTCTGACCACGTAGAAAACCATTACGAAATAAATGGCCAAATTAAATTTAGATAAATTATCTGTAATTAAGAATAAAACTGTGAATGTCCAGCATTCAAAGAAGGCATGATATGTGTGTGTGCGCTAGTGTGTGTGTGTGTTTGTGTGTGTGTGTGTGTGTGTGTGTGTGTGTGTGTGTGTGTGTGTGTGTGTGTGTGTGTGTG
>QKMV01000923.1:0-18569 GCA_003287335.1 Lednia tumana
TATTTTATGGTAGGTATATACTGCATTTGATTTACAGCTACCTACCTACCTACTTAATGTATATTAGAGGCCCAAAGTGTATAAACACTTTCCAGCCACCAATATCCAAACTATTGTTTGGGACAAGGACACAGGGTAGGAAGCGTGAAATCCGGGGAATCAAAAATGAATTGGTGGGCAATCATGTGAAATAACAGCCTACAGGCACCCAATGGGTAAGTCTAACTCCGAAAGGTTCAAATTTATATCCTTCACAATCCACTGGATGCTTCAAATGAAATAAAAGTGTAAGGATATAATTGATATAAGTATTTGTGGTGCTTACCCACGGCTCTGGAAGCTTACGAGATACTAATTGATATAAGCTTGAACTTTGGATCAAACTGTCTACTAATAATATGCCTGATGTCTTGACCACTTGGCTGTGAAAAATCATACGAATTACCTTTTCTAACATGTAATATCCTGTTTCGTGATTTGTAAAGCGCTTACAAATTCTACACAAAAACTTCCAAGCATCAAAATCAACCTCACTCTTGGTGACAATAGTTTAGAAAAATATTTTTATTTCTTTACAATCACCATTACACAGAAGCGGAATGCTAAATTTCTAATTTTTTAAAGTCTGAATGGATTGAGCACAGAGTTTCATCACAGAAACTATCAATAATATTTCACAAGTTTATAATGTAAATTTTAGTCAGTACTGCAGGCTTTAAAATTATTTTTAAGTACATCCATGATGTCATTTCCATTGCTCCAGGGATGCACATTAGCCTTCACAGAATTTTCAGTTACTTCTCCTTTCTTCAAACACTCCATTATCCCATATCCTTCTCTTGGAAAAGCAAGGTCATTCTTTGATAACCGAAGCATCGGACAGTAGTCGTTTTTACCATCACCAATATAAGCTATTTTTGAGTATGTGACGCCAGCAGCCAACTTGTCAGAAACAAATGTTTCTAATATGTGACCTTTACACAAGTTTACAGTGCTCAGTTTACACCAATCCTGAACATGGTACATATTTATTTCCAGACAACCGTCATTATTGTACTTAGCAGGGTTTGTAAATATTTCGTCCACGGTGTGAAGAAACCCCTTGGACTTGAGCCAATCTTCAATGAACAATGAATTTGAATCTGAGATTATTATGACATCACAGCCAATTTCTTTCAGATACAGAATCAGTGTATCTACACCGGAAGTAAATGGGATGTTATTAACGGCGTTTACTATGTCGTGCTGGGTAAACCCATTTGAATGAAGCCGATCAAATATTTTTTGCATATACACTGTCCAGCCATCTGAACGATATAGGTGTTTGATGTCGCTGATTTGCTCAGTTGACAACATTTTCCGTACGACAATGTCTGAGTTGTCATCAACGATTGTATGATCAAAGTCAAAAGCCACCAGCATTGGTTTAGTCATCTGTGGAAAATAAATAGCAGTGAATAGGAGCTAGATTTGACAGAGTATCCTACTTCTGAACACAACACTAAGATCTTAACCCTACCTAACAATTTAGAGTAAAAAGTGATAGTTACAACACAATATATGTAAGGAAGAACAGTACCTTCTTAAACGTATCAACAGCAGTTACAAAGCTACGTCTCAGCATTAAGATGTCTATTCTTAATCAATTACTCTTGCAAAATCATCCATAGGTTAACCTCTAAATCAAAAGTCACCTGCCAAAACAACTTCGGTCACAGCCTTCCCACAGCTTTGGTCACAGCCAACTTGTTCCAATATTCGTTCCAAAATCCAAAAGCTAAAATATTGGTCCTTTCATCGTTCACGGGAAAATATCTTTCATGGAATTCACAGTAACAATTCACACAAATATAACACAAAAATATGTTTATTTTTAATTTGTCATTCCACTCTTCCTCATGAAATCAAAACTTATGGAACAGAGCAATTCTCAACAAACATTTTCAAATCTCAACATAAAAATGTTTAATACTATAAATTGAATAAAAAGCTACCTTTTTTAATAAAGTAAATAACATTTTAAAATTTGCCATCACTTAGTACAACTGTAACATCTAAAGCGAGATAAAGTAATACTTCCGGTGATATTTTATTGAGACTTTCGGAAATGATTACTGAGAGGTCCTTCATCAGCATATCCCGCGATTTCTTGCGGTATGATTGCACTTTCTTCAACACCTGTGCAAGGGCGGCACATACATTCCAGTGGAGCTTTCGTGCTGACCTGCAAAAAGTAGCACAAGAAAAAATATTAAAATCTTTAAGAAAAATGTACCGGTGAAATAGGCTGCTGATACTATTTACATGTTTCATCATAAAAAAGTAATAGAAACTGTTACGAGTTGCGACTATAATCAAACTTAAAGTTGATAATGCATACCTTCCTAAATTTGCGCTCTCCTGGCTTGGCTTTAGGACAGAAGAGCGAAACACTGGCTTCACGTTCTCCGCTCTCCTGACAGCACATGCACGAACGCTCCATTTGCCAAATTTTTGATCCAGACACCTAGAATAATCAAACGGCCATTTAAATAATGAATATGACAAGATATGAATTTTTCAAAAGTTTCAAAATGGAACCATCGCTATTATTCTGCCGTTACCTGGAGATAGCTGCTGCATCTGCCGGTGCAAGCAAACGAAGGGATTGGCTTCGGAACGCAGCCAGGGTATTGCAGAACATGGATGACGGGAGTCACTTGGCATTCGTCAGCAATGGTGTTAGCGTCTGCCAGGCGAACCGTCGACAGTAGAGCGAGCAGAATGCACACGGCTGCAAATTTGAAAACAAGAGTTTAAATTATAAAAAAAGGCAACGATCCTTGAATACTTGTGTAGATGTAGGTATTGATGGATTGTTATTAAGGTTTTACACAGCACAGTGGTAAATTAAAGATATTGGTGCCACTTTGCCTAGAAATATTTGCAATGCATTGTATTTGCAAATTAAGTTATGCCAATCTATGTATTTATCGCTCATTGAAAGTCAATGTGTAGGCATTACACAAATTGCAATATTTTTCTTGCTTCTAATTGGGCACACCACCATTGTTGCTGATGTGAAGTAGATGAATTACCTCGATGAATGACTATCCAAAATAATATACCTATACTATGCCTTTTAATATAAGCCCAGCCACGGTATGTGAAAATGAAATGGTAGAAGATAGAGGCAATTGTATAGACGATTCTCCTCGCTCATAAGTCCAGGACTTAACGTAACAAGAATGGCACAATTGTAAATGTGCTGCCTGGACATTTTCGACCAAGACTACCGGTTTTACAGCACTGACGTAGAAAGTGAAACACGTATTGGTAATTGGGGATTTTTCGGTCTAATGTCCTAGTATTTGAATGTAGGGAAAATATTGTGTACGTCAAAAACACCACAGTGCAAAAATGTAGATGTTGAAAGAAATTCCCTCTTTTTACTGGGAAAGCATACTTTTCCACCAGGGGCGCTGGTGCAGTTAACACAGGGAGGTATGGCTGGAGAGCCTATTTTGTGGGTGTCACGCAGCATGATCTCTCACTGTATACAGTCTCTACAGTGAGACATCATACTGCTGAGATCAGATAGACTCTCTAGCCATACCTTTCTGTGTTAATTTCCACCATCACCCCTGGCGGAAAAGTATGCTCTCCCTAGCTAACATTTCGGGCTTGCAAACTTGCCTCTCCTTAACTGTAACTAACTATTTTATAATGGTGGTACAGCCAGCAAATGCGTCTCCTGGGCCCTGCTGAGCCCCCAACGGCCCCTTTGGGGCAAATACCCCTTTGCCTTGAATGTTTTGTTTTGTTCCCTCACGTATGCTACAACGATCAAAATGCACATGTTGTCATGGACTGATACAAATTTCCTGTGGTTCTGTTTTCCGTGATTTTCCTCGCTAGAGCGCCAAAAATGCGTCTAAGAATGCCTAACAATTCCAAAAGTGCTCAAATGGTCTGTTAAATCCCAAACGTTAGCAAGCGATGCTAGAACCTGGTGCAAGATGTTGAGATCTAAAAACCTACCTATCCCCCTTACCCCTCCACACCCTAGGAGAAAACGTACTGCGCTCATGGAAACGGATATATTTGTGTAAAAATGACAAAAAGCGTTGAGAAAATAGTCTTTAAGAACCCTTTCTTTCTCACTGGGGCCCTGTAATGAACCATTTTCATAATATCCATTCCAGAGACAATGGACGACTAGTGATCAAGGAATTCCAGAGTCAATCAACGTTGGGGGACAATGCTTTTCTTATGGCGTTAAAAATCCCCCAAGTTTGATCGCCTCTGGAACGCTAGTGGTCCAATAGTAATAAATAAAAAGGTGTCCCCATAAGAAATGCATTTTCGAACAAACTGTAATCGTCCTTATTGACTGGACTGGAATAGCAATGATGAAAATGGTCAACTGGTTTTCTCACTGGTTTTGCAGCCTTAGATCCGCCCCTGATGGTGTAGTGTCAAATGGCAAAGTAAGGAAAAAGGAGTTTTAAGCAACTTGTTGAAGAACTAAGAGATAGTTACAATAGAAACTGCTGTAAAAAAGTTTTTGGCATAACTTATTTTATTTTGCGGGGCTTAACCCTCAACTGCGTGGCTGTTAGCGCCGGCCAAAGATTTAAAACGATAGGCGCAGATGGAAGTCTTCATAGTGGTTGAGAGGTGTGTTGATGACCAATCATACCTCTCGGCTTAGACCATGCAAGGCATCTCAACTCATATATCTGTACCCTGAAGAAAGCTCCCTCTGCTGAAACATTATCATTTATCAACAAAAAATGTTATTCCGGCTTCATTTCCATCTGCAATAAGTTGCGATCTTTCCGCGGTCCTCACTTATTTCTTTTTAAAATCAGTAGTTTCTTCAGTAATTCATTCAATTGCTAAATACACTTAAAGAAACATTTAAATCTCTTCAAATGACATGAAGAAGAAGTGAAACAAATTAAAGCGGTAAATAATGAAATAAAGATTATGAACTCGCTATTTGCCAACCCTGCTTCAAGCTAGGGCTAAGCATGATTATGTGGTTAGTTCAATACGGCTGTCTCTTATCGACTTTCGGTTAGTTTTATATTATGGTTCACATATTGCTTTTGGTAAATAATTGCTCATTTTAACAGATTTATAATTATTTGACTGCCACAACGCATATGCTACCATATTTCGTGAATTGTCCCGGGCGTAACTCTCAGAGCCCCATGGAGCCACCCCCTATTCCACAACACAGGGCTAGACAGGGCTAAGAAAATGTTCGTGAATTGACCCCCTGGCACACAATTCAACTACTTTACGCAGAGATAGATACAGATAGAATTTAAAAACAACAGTTTAATATTCAGCTAGATTAGATATCAGCACAAACCTTGAAGAAACCGAATGTACGTACCTATATTTGGAATACCACACTTATCCATTGCGAAGTTCATAGCCGCAATCCTCTCCTTTGGTAATGTGTAACAGAGTTGGTTGAAATGAATACTGACAGAAAAATCCAATTTTCATAGCTCTTTATAAATAGTCTTCTCGTTACAATGTAGGGGAAATATTGCCCAGGGAAATATGTCTGCCTATATTTTTCATATGTGACCTCTTGTACAAGATGTCATGTGGTGAGTGAATGTGAGCTTTAATGGGATTATGTGATTGTTACACGAAGAATTTTCTGTAGGGAGCCATTTCTTGTCGGCAGGGGGTCGCGATAATAGGAATTCGATCGGTGGAGTCGGAGTCCGCATGTTATTGGTCGTTCGTGAATATTTTTACTTCACACATCCTTTATTATTTATAAATAAACAAATAATCATTCGAAAAAACTGTTCACTAAACTGGGTAAAACTGCTAAGAACTCCGCTAATAAATTCCCAACGTTTCGTGGACTGTGCATCTGAGGCATCATCAGCTGGGCACTTCTTCAATACGGGGTGAGGCCTGCGATACAGTTATCGAAACATTGTGAACCTTTTAGTGGAGATCTTAGCAATTTTACCCAATAAAGTGATTTTTTTTTGGAAACTAGTGATAAGATTAAGAATTAGACACGAGTCGAAAGAAATCTAAAATACATAATCATCACGATACAATTTCGTATACCTCGAATTTTTTAAAATATGTTTTGTCTAAAATCAATTTTTTTTAGAATGATTGGGAACAATTGAAACGGAAGAAAACTTTCTAATTTATAGTTCATGCAACAAAAACAAACATTGCAAATTGGGCTGCCGGGCATTTTGTGGGTCAGTATCACGAAAATGTTAGTCGTGATGTAGTCAATACTCTTACCACCATCGATGACGGTGACCACCCAAAACAATACTTGGTTCTGAACGGTTCAGGTTTCTCCAGCTGATAAATTACCCCTATCTGCCATCGACTTACGTTTTCTTATCTATTCATAATCAGTGGCACAAGCTGTTGCCTTCATGCCAAATTTTTCCGTGGCGCTAAAATGTAACCCAAAGCTTTAAAAAGACGGACCATTGCTAGATTTCTCCCCTT
Organism: Lednia tumana; assembly: GCA_003287335.1. NCBI lineage: Eukaryota > Metazoa > Arthropoda > Insecta > Plecoptera > Nemouridae > Lednia > Lednia tumana. Next base: position 6,496 of record QKMV01000923.1, read on the forward strand.
GGAAAAATATGGAAAAATGTTCAAACCAATCACAGAAACCTAGTATAAGAAGAATAGTTCCTAAACAAGATTTATTTGGATTTAAGTGGGCATTGTCTTAATACTTTTCGTACGTAATGTTGTTTTTATTTTCTTTAAAAAGGTAGACGGAAAAGAAGAAAGTTTCTAGAGATATGATCTGCAATTTCTTAAACCATCTATATTTAAAAGATAATTTTTATACTAGGTTCAGGAAAAAACGACGTAGTATACGGAAAAATACAATACAATTTTGTACACATTCATTTATTTTATTCACTCCACGCCAAAATAACATTTGTATTACATTTCTCAAGTTAACAAATAACAAGTCACTTATTAAAAGCCTTATGAATTTAAGCCTTGGATTAGTTAACACTTTGGAAAAATGATTGAACCAGGTACATAAATCAATTATCAGGTTCAATAAACTAAATTACATCCATGAACATTAGCAACATCTGGGAAAAAAGGGGAAGTCATTTCTCCACACATTGTATTTCGAACTAGTCTTTCAAAATGAAAATCATTTTTTGTTTAGAAAACACGAACGAAAGAAATCCCATCGGCAAACATGACAACAATTCTAAAACTTCCAACGGTATCTTCTCCACGGCCATGGTGTGTTGTTTGGTTGGCTTGTGACTAGCGCGAGTAGTCCCCACACTTGTAGCATTTGCATTCGGCGGGTTCTTTGAGCTTGATGTCAAGGGTACCTTGACCGTCCGCGGACAGCCGCCCACCATCGGGGTCGTAGCAGTGGGTGAGCGTCACAACCCTCTCGCGCAGGAAGCTCTCTCGACAGCAGTAGCACTCCTGTGCAACAAGAGAAACATCCTTCAATATAGGGTTTAATCTTCATATCCAATGTGACCAAGTATTCTATACTTTTTACCGCCGGAGAACTGTTTCAGTACATATAATTTCCCAAATATTTACATAATTCCTGCACTGGGTGTGTACATGTTTTTAGCGAACTAAGAAGTTTTTCTAAGTAAGAAAATTTCAGTTTTCAATGTCCCTGAAACAGTGGCGCACAATGACGTAAATATACGGTGTCAAGAATAGCCATAATAACGTCACAGATCAATAATGGGGGCTATAATAGAGGTTTTTGAGCTGCCAAATTAATACCTATTTTCGGCAGGCATAAAAAGCTTAAATATACATCTTACGAAAGCAAAAACTGCAATCATTTAAATTTCAAGTAGAACTAAAATAAAACCGCGGAGTTTTCCCTTGAGTATGAATGTGAATGAAACTGTTCAATTTTACATCGTGCAAGAACGCCCGCGCGGCGATAAATGAGAGCTTATACTATTAAACCATTTTGTTAAAGATTTACGCAAACGAAATATTGTTTTGTTGAAAATGCCGTTACAGCTCCTCTCCAGACTTCTCAGCTTATCGGAAGGTGTTATGTGGCAAGATTACCCTACATATGAACGGAAATTCCCCCACTAAATTGCTTTGAACTGCTATGGCTGTAAGGAATTTGAATAGTAGAATCACCACTCTAGATTTGGAGATGAGTTACACATTTCAATGCGAATGCAATACATTTGAAGCGAAGCATAGTTTTAGGACAACGAACGGCGGAATAATGCGAGCGCTTTGAATTTTATGCGATTTGACAAAACCCACCATCTGACAAAATGTCGCAACGAAGCCAATAATCGTGGTAGAGCCAGAAGGTATAGCTAGCGGTTTAAGCGGTATCGACCAATTTTTAACTGGGATTAAATATGCATATGCCATATTAAAAATTGGTCAGCATACCTTCTAACATAGTAAATGTATTAGCCACTTTGTTTTATTGCATCGCATTGAAGATGTGTCAGTATATATGAACAGTACCTTGAGGAATCCTGTCGGAGTAATCACACTTGGCTGTACTTGTGAGTTACAAGCTCCTTCGCATTTGTTGACTCCAACCTCGCCATTGCAAGTTCTTTGTAGACGGCCCAGCTCGTCAAACTCTTCTGCAATTCAATTTCAAGTAATGGTTATAAAATTGCACATGATTCAGAAGAATGAACTTTTCCAGCTATATTTGCAGTTCTTTCGTTCTTTCGCACTGACCCTTGATAAGATGAATCTCTGAAGGTAGGGTCTCGCAAGCTTCTTGGCCTGAGCCTTGGACAAACATTGACGGGGTAGCGATGACCAAAAACCAACAGAGGTAGCGGACGCACATAACTCTAAGCCTGGAAGAAAAGCAAAAATATGAGGCATAATAATGCAAACTTTGGGAGTGTGTATATTTTACTCTCGTAGTTTACTTAAACTCAAGCATGCAGCAAGTGACAAAAGTATACACACTTGGATCGGTTTCTTCTACTGTAAAGCTGATTCGATGATCACACGCCGACTGAACGTTAATATCACAAATTTCCAACTAAAATACTAAAAATTTGTTTCTCCCACTACTTTCTTCCCCCTAATAATATTTTTCTATGAGCTAGCAAAGTTCAACGGTTGGACGCATGGGGTGCTACATGAACTTACACTTAGCAGTTAAGTTGCGTCAATGGGGTGCATCAGCTAAAGTGATGGATGTTTTGTTGGTGCAGACGTTCTTTGCAGAAAATGCAGAATCAAATCATACCATACCAACTCCCCTCCTGAATCAGGCAAGCCAAGGTCCACGGTCTTCACTCATCAGTTACTTGTTTCACAAAATATAGGGTACTGTGATATACTGGAATCAATGAGAAGGTTTCGTAATTTTAGGTGTCATAAGGAGTTGTAAAGGTAATTTAAAAGTGACAGCATCGAAACTGTAAAAGTAAAAAGTAATAAAGTATAAAGTAAAATTCAAATTTTCAGTTAATCCATTAAATTTAAAGCGTCTCATGTCATTTTAGAACTGAGGAATGTGGACAGTTAATATTAATGCAGCGAGGTCAAGTTTCGATCACCAATTTTTATCTGTTTACGAGCTCAAAGCTTTGTTTACTAAATTAGTCTAATCACACGCTCCTACCATTTCTCCCCTTCGTTGTTCGGATACAGTGAAACCAGCGAACCGGTTCCCTGACTGTTGAGGAAGTAGGTATCCACCAGCAACATGGTTAGTCTTTCATGGCCCATGCCAGGAGTAGGACAACCATGCTTCGTGCAGCTGTAGCTGTCTTGATCCAACGCGGCTCGCGAGTTCTTCACCAGATATATCGTTTCCGTTCGCGGCAGCTTATCAATAATAATTGACAATTCAAGGACTGATTTAATAAACATCTCTTGAAAAGTGTCCACTTTCCATTGTCCTTTCGATTGTATGTGAACTGTTCTTGGTAAAATTAATAATCTTGAAGTGTGAGTAGCGAAAGTTAAGAAACGCACGTGTGAATTTCCTCTTCATTAACGTCGAAAGTAAGTTGTTCCAAAAATGTATTACTTCCTAGTCTTTTTGAAAGTATATAGAAACACAAATGCATGAAATATGTTTGCCATTTTCCGATATTTTACATACTGCTGCAATGCGGACTAAAATGTCATGTCACTTGTCAACCACAACTGTCGATGTAATTAATTGACGATGTGATTCGTTACATAACTATATGATTGGACATTTGAATTGCTTGATAAGTTTTATGTGTGGGCGTCAATGGGCATTGGGCATTGCAATTGACGAGAGGTTACTGTTGCGTGGGGGCGAAAGAGGGACTGGCTGGTTTGAATGCAAACTCGGGCAGCCCACTCCACATATACCGGTGCATACCCACACTTGTTGATTTTTCCTAAATTTCGTGAGTTTACTTAAACATGTATACATTCAACTCTCTTGTATTCCCACGTTTCATTACATTTGTTCATACCGATCTTCATATTTATTTTGCACCGTGGACCAGTTGTTTTAGAACATAGAAAATATTTAGAATTGTCATTTATTCCAATTTTGCATTCTGTATATTTTTGCGAAGCCTAGCCAGAGTTTGTGCAAATTTGTTTCTTTTCTCCAGGACATTAAAAAAAGAAATGTAACACCCATTAAATATCATCTGCAGCATCTCCAGTATTATTACATTTTTGCAATTTTGCGCTTCTACAAGTATCATCAACTGTCTGCTTTGCTGATAATAGCTGATAAAAAATGCAGCTCTTATATTTTCGAGTGTATAAAATATTAAAACCGCTTACTAAATATAGCTTTTGTCACTATTCGTCCTGACCTCTTGAAGAAGTGAAGCACAGCGAACAACAGTCCGTGTGGTTAATTGTTTTTGCTACAATTATGTGTACTGAAGAGCCAGGATAGGCATGTCATTTTATGGCACTGATACAAAATACAAAAAACAAGTCGAGCATTCGCTAACCCAAATAAGGCGACTAGCAACAGCGGCACTCCATTAGAGGAGATGGAAGGCGCCAGAAAATCGACTTGGCATCGGAAAAAACATTGATACCCACTTTGTGCGATGGTGTAAATTATTGTATCGCTATCATCATTGGATGGGTGGTCAATCTCACTTTAGTTGAGTATCAAATCTGGACACGACTGGCGAAAATCAATTCCAGCAACTTGTATTTCAGAACTAGAAATCTGATTCAGATTCGCTTGTGCACTTCATATAGCACGTGGCATATGGGACAAATACGGCGATGGTATTTGCATGAATCACAGATTTGTAGATTTGCTAACTAGTAACTACACATTAATATACTTAAGTCAAATATCAAAGATGAATGTATAGCAATAGGCGTTATCCATCTAAATGACCTCATGCACAATAAACGAATCTTCATAATTATGAAGATCAACATAAAGTCACAACTCTTCAATTATATTACCCACCGTTAGCTCTGCGTAGAAAAATGTATCAATTATAGTATAAAGCCATCGCCTCGTTGTAGAGCTCAAATTGGGGCGTTATTACTTTTGTTGTCGTTATACTTAATAAGGTCTACAAAATGGTGTTAATTTTCTGCGCTTTCAAATTTCAACAAGATCATAACGGTCCAAAGCTTACCGTTGTAAATAGACATTTGAGCCATTAAGGTTGAAAATTCAGAACGACGTATTGTTGCTAGCACCAAACTAAATGCGCTCTCGTAGTCAAACAATAATAAAACTAGATTCCTGAAGTCTGAAATAGAGATAGACCGTTCTCAACTCGAAGCGTATCGAACAGGAAATCTCTCTATACAACCCCATTGTTTTAGGAACCCACTCAGATTCTTCTAGATATAAAGTCAGACATTGAACGACTCTTCGTGTCTATTTTTTCAACGGCACCATTGTGTCATTTTGTTTTTACGACGAGAGAAAAGCCACAGAAAGTCTCGTAAGAGGGTGCACACTGTCATTATTGGTAATCGAACCCGAGGCTTCTTCGGGTGCTCTTCAGCCCTGTATGCCCGTGTGAAGCCTCGCACATGGCCGTCGGTGACATGAAATAAAAGTAGCTGACATTTTCCTTCGGCCAGTATAGTTTGTTGTACTGCCATTTTGATCGATATTAACCCACGTTCATGTCAAAACTCGCGTTAACACTGCGTTTCGTTACAATCGATGAGTCATCTTTGATAGAAGATAAATACGAACTTAAGAATGAGAAAGATAAATCTTGGAAGCTACGTAAGTTGAGTTTAAAACAATCGGTGGTTAGAAACATTGACACTCTAACTGTGATTAGTGTCCCAAAGAAACACAAGAAACTTCTAAGTTCTTGCCAATACGATTTATTATTTATTTACCACAGGAGCCATGTAAGCAATGAGGAAGAAAATCTTTATAATTTGAGACGACTGATCTGATCTGACGATTGTGGTTTAATCAGATTGGCACTGTTTTTATTCAATACGTTACGCAACTTTAGGTTTCCTGTAGAATCGAAGTACATAAAAAACAGCGCATTCGCATTGTCTACACTACATCTGTTATGAGGTTAATGTCGCCGTGTTGTGGCTTGAAGGACGTTGCATGGTATTTTCTCACCATCTGCCCTCATCGTTCTTATGCTTGCAAGATAATAGCACCCATCCAACCACTATACCCATCATAAAGCAAAGGGTATAGGTACGACGATACACCTATATAGGCTATAACACGTAAGGAATGAAGCATGGTGTTCCCATGGTTTTACCGGATCTTCACTCCGATGACTTCTTATAAAACTTAATTATCTTATTTTCGTGAGGATGTAGGCGAACAATACCGCAGGTGTTTATAAAAATGACTGAAAATAAAATAGCATATATACAGTTTGTTCCTTTTATTTCACTGCGAACTTTCGTGGTTTATCATTTTGGTAGCATGCGATCAAGTGCGATAGCTCGACAATAAGTTATACGGTACACCATGTTTTGTGGTTCAATCTTCTGCATTTTACTTGTGGCTCCAACGACATGTTCAACACACAAAATGCGACCATGACTACATTATATCCCATTTACCCTATGTGACATTGTTTGATATACAGAGAGCTAGTTAATTAGTTAAATGCCAGTAGCAAATTAGCGGTATTTTGTCACCTATTTGTCAGTTCAGACTGCAGAGTTGAACATTTGAGTATATTACTGCTCTGAACTGGAATAAAGCACATGTCATGTAAGATGACTTCCAGCTGTAGTCACACAATTAGTGCTAGAAGTATTCAATTGCGTAAAGTCAGACCCGGGGCGAGATGCGTTTAATATGCATGTGAGTTTACGTTACGTTCATAATACTCTTCACTGCTGGAACGGAATCCGGGGCATGTTACGTGCCACCTGTTTTGCTAAGTCTTTAATTAGAACCCTTCTGCGTTTGAATAATTTAAGTTACAAATTGCATATGCACGTCTCTAGACGCTGCAGATCGCATGACAAAGCTTTTGCTCGTGAAATATTGCGCTTGGTGAAATAGTCGTTCGTGGCTTTCCATACTGTAAGGCTGCTGTCGCGTACATCTATCTGGGTTAAACATGGTTGTCCGTGATGACAATGAATTATTTGGAATTTTGCCACTGATATCATGTGATTGATTTGACTTCGAGTATAATACCTATAACGAAACCAATCACCAATATTTTAAATTTCTCCAAAAATGCAAGAACTTTCTCATGCTGCTTGGACGAAATATGAATCATGGACAAAGGTTCAAAAATGAGTCTGGAACATCGGTGTATTTCAATATTTTATGTGAAACTCAGTCTATTTTGAAACACAATTTCGGATAATGGAAAACACTCCTAACGGTCCAAAATCACTCGTCCTTGAAAGAGTCGTCTAAAAAAACAACATAGTTCTATGTCTATAATTGGAGTAAAGAATGAGCTCCCACGAACGTAGTTCTCGTGAAAGCCTTGGTGCATCGTTTATTAAGTTGTTGCTTTTTGCATGAGCACTGCTGATATTATTTACTGTCTCGCTCACTCTCGGCTGTCAGTTTCACGATGGTAATAGGAAGGAAACGACATTGCAATGTGATATGACGTTATTTAGGTAAAATAAAGGATTTCGACATGCAAGGCACCGTACCATGCTACTGACTACCGTATAAGTTCTAGCATACCACAGCGCATGCTAACGATTTAGAAGGACGCATGTTACCACATGGATAAGCAGGGAAATCTAAGAAAACACAAAGAAAAGCCAGTGGAACGCGACATCTTTCGAAGAGTGGCAGTTTTCATTAATGAAAATTATAAAATTATAAATTTGACAAGTGAAAAGTGCGGTTTAATAATTTGGTCTTTTGAGGTAGGTATAACCGTTTTAAAGTAAGGTACTGATTTTGAGTATTCTAACTGACTGACTTGTATTCCTGTGTATAGTATAGAAAAATAAGTAAGTAACGCCAGAATTGGGACTAGTTAGAAAAGAGCTAAATCTAAAACAAATTGCTTTCAAATAAAGTGATGCAGTGTGAGAACACATCTCATCGATAAGTCACAACCTTCTTAAATAAGTCGTATAACGTGTGGGGACCGAATCTAAAATATTTCTTATTTTTACCTATTTTGCGGTTGAGCACGATGATTTATGAGTATTGAGCATGGCCTATATAAATCGAACCCTATATTACAAATGATGACTGAACCACGACTAATGCACTTCGATCAATCATTATCCACGCGGGATTCGATATTTCGTAGGTACTCTTCCATGAATGCATTTCCAAGGAACGACAGAAAAAAAATAGTCACACCAAAAGTCTCACGACACAGAGAATCCAACATTTCACTTCCCACCCTTCAGTTGAATATACATCACACCAATCGACGACCTCAAAAACAGTAAGTAATGGCAGCTATTACTCCACGTAGTACGTATACGTACATAGCATTTCATGTCCAATTACTTACACACAGCTTATAGTTTTTGTACATCTCCGTTTTCGTTTCAAACATTCGATGTTTCATATTCGAGGAAGGCTTAAGTTGATTTCATGTAACCTACACATTTTAATTGCAGTAGTCTAAGTGCAAAAAATATACGCTCGTTCAATGTACTTTCTATTTTGTTGTTTAATCTTGTACATAAAGCATTAGCCTAGTAACGCAACACTAAATAGAAATAGCATATACAAAACGCGTATAGATTCTACCATGTGATTGGAAATGTTTTTAGTATGCCGCCAAGCTCAGCATATGCCTTTATAGTGCACGAATCATAAAACTGCGCTTAATCAGTAAAATATTCAGATATTGTAAAACGTTATATGTACATGCGAGCTAGAAGGTTTATTTTGAGTGACGTGCAGCGTTCACTATTTGCGAACATGTCAGTTTTTTGCATGCCGAGTTTGAATGTATCTAGGCGTCGTGGTGTGGCGTCGTTTAAAAAAACCGACGCCTAAGTGACACGACAGGACGTCTCATATCGTCTCAATACTGTCTAGACACATTCCGTATTGCATCACCGTTTGACTCTTAATATCTTCACGTTATTACATTATCGATTGAAACTCTATCGATAAGTATATTTAGATTGTAAAGTGTTACTTAGAATAGCGTTTCTTTCTTTCCCTCGACACAACGAAATAATGAAGGCTGTCGGGGTTTCTTCTGAACGCTCACTATAGGTATCTAGGCTCTTTTCTTCCGACGAGCTCTCAGTTTTTTGTTGCTGTAGTATGGCATACACATAGTTTAGTTCGAATGAAAAGGCATGAATATAAGAATACATGTCGAGTCTTGAATCTATAGTTGAAATTTGATTATTTAATTAATAATTACTTCCTTTTTTACGCAAGGATGTTAATGGTAAATGCCAAAATGGTAAAAGGTAAAGTCATAAAGTGATGAAATGTATAAAATAGCACGATATAGTTTAGAGCAACTTTTGGACGTAGAATGTAGCACTTACAAGCAATTTTGCAGCAAATTTCTCGAACGAATTGTTCTCATAGAAAGGAAAGTTCAATCCTTTTTCGGATTAAACTTCTACGTTACAGCCATGCGATCAATATTGGCATCCGTTTTAAGTTAATGCACAGCCCTGTCAATCAATTTTGCTAGCTTACAAATTTAAAAAAATGTTTTGAAAGGGAAATGACAACAAAAACCGCTGCATGAAAAAAGTGTTTATCCTTTAAAACAGTGTCATTGATCACTGACAAGCAAATTTAATTTCAGCTGGAAATGTGGATCAGACGTCGATCTGTATCATTTTTGAGGTGGTGACCATGGTGGGAAAATGAAGGATACCAACTGCTACATAAAAATTAATAACAAACACGATTATTTATATTTTACTTAACGATCCGTACCGTTGTTAGTCTGTCTTGCCATCGAGAGGTCTCAGGTTCGACCCTGGTGTGTGACTATCCTAGTTGTGGTTACCCGTGATTTTCAAAAACCATTATCCAGGGAAGGACAAAAAGAGGATTTTACTCCACCCATAGGAGCGCGTGTGGTCCTCCGAAAACGAACGTATTTCTAGCTTCCCGTTTCCGATACTAGGCTGAGTTAGTTCATCAAGCACAAGCAGTTTGATCGGACACACAAACCTAATTCTTGGTTTAAGACTTTGAACAGAAGTTTGAATAGTTTTTAATCCGCATATCTCTTCCGTATGGTATACGCCTACTTTACTGGCTATCATAGCATCAAAATGAGATGAGGATTTGCTAAGTTAACGTGACCAAAAAGGTTGCTAATCTCAAAACAACGTCAACTCCACAATAGACTTGACTTCAATTCACTTTCGTTTCGTGTGAGTGTAGGTTCATACTGTGTAGGTGTAAAAAAGAAATAAAGTGAAATATAATTGTGTACGTCTAGTATATGCTATGATATCCCACTTTTACAGCTATAATTATTGAGGTAATAATTTCAGGGTATTAGTGGATATTCGTAACTAAAAGCTAACCATATATTTGAATTGTACACATAGATGAGACATAAATGCCTTGGCTATGTGTTGATTTCTCAGTGTCTGAGCTTGAATATGGTTCATACTTGGCATATATTTGGAGGCGGCAGCATTCATTGAATTAGAGAGATGATGGAGTGGATCCATTAACGTTTTTCTAAGGTACGTGATTTATTTCAATCACGCCATAATCTGAGACAGTCGGAAAGGAAAAGCCCTCAACAAAGACAATAAGTTTAGATATTAATCGCAATTTCCGCTACACAATGGGATAGCATACAAAAAATCGGTGGTATTAGCATTAAAGTGCTTATCGCGGGCATGTTCCTAAATGGGTAACAGTCTTTTGGGACAGAAGACCCGCTATTTATTTCAAGCGAACTAAAATCCCGAAAATTGTCCCAAAGCGAGCTTCTGAAAGTCAAAATCAACGAGTCACATTAACATGCCAACTTTTTATTTTGCGATAATATTACTAGAAAGCGTAAGTAGTAAACTTCACCCAAATTTGGTACGAGAACTTTCCCCTAAAATTAGCATCCGTAAGATAAGGGATCCAGTTCAAAGGAAAGTGCCATGTAACCGTCAAAATTGAATGGTCTTGACTTATTAGTTTGATATTTTGAAGAGATAAAAAATATTTGTTCACACCTCAGTCTAAGCGGATGTAAATATTTTATTTACTCCATGCGTCAATGTTGGTCTCGGACAGGAAAAGAAAGATTTTTGCAAGAATATAAAGTACAACCCTACAATCTCTCTTTCTGTAATTGATTGTTAAGTTAACCGATCGTTCACAAAAAATTATTGCGGTGGTTGGTTTTTACATAGTATACTTGTATATCCTATTACTATGTGGTATCATAGTATGGAATATGGTGTGGTGGTTCCAATGTTAAGGCATTCTTCATTTTGGTGAGAGAAAATATAAGCCTGTTTCTCAATGAGATAGATTCAGACTCATGCAATTTCGACTTAAGGTTTTGTTTTTTTTCTCTTGATGGGACGGAATAAAGTTGGTCCGTTTGCTCGTAATTAAAACACGTTAAAGTTCGAGTCACGATAGAAAAAGAAGACCTATAAGATTCAGTTAAAAAATCGCTTTCATATCGAATAACTTTCGAGTTTCCCATAATGTTTACTGATGAAGCTTCAGAACGAGTAATTTATATTCTTCAAATCGGGAGACAGGTGCTAACGCGAATGCGAAATCTTTCTTTTGCCAAATAAAGCCGAAAAATTACAAAAAGTGACCCAAAAAGAAGATTTATAGTGTGAGGAGATCAGTGGCGTAGCGAGGTAATCTGATGCCTTCAGCGCAAGACGATTGAAATTGGCTGTGGTGAAAAAAGAGCACGTTGGACGAATTACCTATGCCTAGATCAACATTAAGAAAATTATTTAAGTGATAGCAAAGTGACAAACACTGAAGGCCTCGTGACCTCTCAAGGTCCTTCGACCGAACTGTTTGGCGCGTTGGATTACACCGATTCTTGTGAGGTCGCCAAAGTTAACATTTCGTCGGGTCACAGGTTGGTTGAAAATTTCAATACATGGTAACCACTAACCACTTATGCTGGGACTGGGACCTAGTTACAGACGGTACGTTTAAGAGTGAAGGAACACTGTTTTAAGAATATTACTGTTACTAGTATTATATTATATGTAGGTACGTATATTACAACGCCTACTCTGTTAGTCTGCGTTTTAAATCTTATTATTTTTCAACACAACAATTTCATAATATCTGCCCTAAC
>QKMV01000924.1:0-18565 GCA_003287335.1 Lednia tumana
ATATCTATATGTATATGTATGTATAAAGCTGCTACTTGTTCCATGGTGCAGTGAAACGCATCAGTCAGACACCCTTGCTGATTTGACAGAATGCACAATCACTACGTTGAAATTGAAATCACATTGAAATAAAATAGGCAGAGTCCAGAAATATTTTTTTACCGTTACAGGTATAGAAATTAGGAAGAATGTAACGTTTTATTCGATCGAAGCAATCCATATTCACTCTCAAATTGTCCGATTCACATTGTTAAACATTTATCTAGCATCATATCTTTACCTTTGGTTGAAACCAACATGAATTATTGAAGTTTTAAATCTGTTATTTGCTTTCCTCTTAGAACCTACCCTTACATTTTCCTCTTGGATTGACAGACAAAATGCAAACAAAACTGAACTATTTGCTCACATGCGCCATGCCTCTCGAATATTGCCCTCGTTCAAAGCTTGCTGATTCAGCTTTTGTTTCCTCCAAAATTGTAATAAAAAATGCAACTTTTAGGCAGGTATAGTTTCCACGACTGTGTATTAGTATGAACCATTACATCATTTTACGCAATTAATCTGTCGAGGTTTTGTTTTAGTCCAATTATTATAAACAACGAAGTGAGTTTTACTTTCAATGCTTTGTACTTATTTGTTTCGTGAAACATAATATCCACGTGACCGTTAAAGTGCATAGGCCGATATACACTTTCCATTTTTGCAACCCCTTTTGACGACGACAAGGTAAAAATATCAACAAGGAACGTTGAGACAATGAACATGCACTCAAATTCACCCCCGTCATGTATCTGAACAGGAACAACCCTCATGCAGCATTATATATCCGCACTCCACAAAGAGATCTGGAGCAGAAAGCTACTAAACAACCAAACACAGTTCGTAGCAAGCAATTGCCAACTGTATAGTTTGAAGCATTTGATCAAATAAGGAGATAGGTATAAATTAAATTGATTAAAAGCAAAACCAAAAATAATTCTTGTGTGGTGTACAGAAAATAAAAGAAATGGTTGTTAGCCGTCAACTGTTTAAAGATCAAAGCCATTTTTTTGTATGGCAGATAGTACGCTTAAAATCATATGAACCCAGACCCACAAATATTCGTAAACCTAAATTTAACGTAATTTTCTTTTATAAATTTCAAGAACATACTTTCTGTCCTATGTTTAATTTATAGTATGCATTTTAGTATAGTTTATTGTGATTTCGTGCCAATACTCTACGTTCTCTTGTTAGTTTTCACCATCACAATTCACAACCCTTTCAAATTTAGATCAAGATACATGAAAGTATTCCTGTGCATAACTCAGAATGTTGTCGTACACAAATGGGTATCCAAAACAATAAATACAGACGAGTCTAGCAATGACTAGTGCCTGATCAAACCATCCCCTAAGCGCGCGTCACGTAAACCCTTGAATCAAAGCCCACTCTGACTGTAGTATAAACCCGTGTGGGTGGAACTCGAAAGGGCTATACAGAGTTCTCGATACTCGTTTTAATTGTGATGACTGGGCACGTGCTAGGCCTAATTAGCTTCATAACAATCTCGCTACGCAGATGTCATAACTATATCGAGAGCTGTTGAACAGACGAGGGGAGCGGAGCTTGAACAGACATAGGAATCATGCTGCATCTCGGAAAGAATCCGTTTAGACGGTAAATTTGTTCGCCTACCCTAATTTGATAGGATCTGGAATTAAGTCAGAAGCAGATATTTATGAAATGATATTAATATACTTCACGTTAATATTAGCCGGCTAAATGGCTTCAAATTTGTAAGCCTTGTCAAGTCAGAAGCTATTCATATGTTTGGGGATACAAAGATTTGTCGACACCTCGACACCTGTAGAAGAGTAACAGCACTACAACATTTGGTACCAGCACGGATATATGTTTGAATAAATCTTGTATCACAGTTTCGAATTTAAATTTCTAGTTTAACATTTCGGGTTTTTTCTTATTCTGGTTGACATAAAATCAATTTATAAATCAAATTTTAGTGACAATGAACTTAAAAGTTGTTATCTCACGATTTACACAATTATTCTTAGATTAAAAATGAAGCAACTAGCTTGTTATACTTATACACATTAAACTTGGTATACTTTACTTTAAACTGCCGAACTTCGGAATAAATTCAAATCAGTGAGACAAAAATTGAACCATTCCAAAATCGTCCTCCCAAACTTGGTGAAAGCAAACTTCAATTATTTAATCATCATCGAATACTGTAATATTAAATAAAGGTTTTTAATTTTAAGATAACCCTACACGAACTAAACATTAGTATTTCTCTATTCTGGACGACTAAAGACCTAAAATGTTGTAGCCGTCAAACGTGACTTTGAAAATGAAAAGCTTGCGAGCGCTTTGTCGATGGCCATTGCAGCCGCAAAGCTGCTTACGAGAAGCTTACGGGAAACTCCAAGCATGGATTACACGAGTTGTGTTTACCATTTTCCGGCGTCCAGGGAAATATACAGTTGCTATTTGCTAAAGCACAATGCTGTGAAAACATGTTTATTTGTTTGTTGGGTCACGAATTAGTGCTATCATTTTCCAGGTTATTAAAAAATGCTCATCGTACTCGTATCGGTTTACAATCAAAACTGTCCACAACGAAGTGCTTCCATGAGAAAAACGCGGAAAAATTCCAGCATTTTTCCGTCAACTGTTTTCTTTCAATCAATCAAAGATACCAAATGACAACAATATTATTAATAAGTATTCAAGACCTAATTGGCGCCCAAGATAGCACCTAAGATAATGGAAAAATCTTCGCAAATTTCGCATCGTTTTTCTCCTAGAAATCCAGCGCAAGAGTATGGCTAAAACTAACACCATATAGTCTCCAGGTGACCTTCGACTTCAAAGCGTTAGAGTTTTCCATCCCACATTTTTATATTGATTGGTTTTGTCTATCAAATCTTGCGGTGCTTTTGGAAGTAGGTAATGGACCTCTGGGCAATTCATGACGGTTCTGTTAACATTCGTTAGTTTTCTTTATACGGTGGTCGAAGTTGGCTCTCTATAAATGTTAACATGTACTCCAATACAGTGTTCAATTCATGATATTTCTGCTTAAACATTTTGGATTTACCTGTGTCAACTAAACAAAACAGTTGGATCCTTTTCGATCTAACGGTTGCATATATTTAATCGCCATCTCGATTAGTTTTAGAAAACGTTTACTCTAAAAAGGCTGAAAAGTTCCCAAGATTCAATCATGTCCTGATCGATTCTACTCAGGTTTCCCGTTTCGACTCGCGTCTAGACGCTGTCTCGTAAATATCCATCATTCATATTGTGAAAGTGACGTTTGCCAGCGCGTACGTGAAGAAAATGGCTAACTAGATGAGCATTATGGGGAAAAGTGCATGAATAAAAATTATTTATTTTTGCAGCTTTGCACGTGCATAATATACCATAATGTTATACCTACGTTCTACGACATTCTTTGCGGTGCGCAAAAGGGTGAGACATGTCTTTCATTCAACCGGTCTTATACTGAGAGGAGCCCAGAGGTTATTGTTTGCACCGCAAAATACGAGAAGCCCATGTTTACTTCCCAAAATAATCCAAAAAATGAAATTTCGAAAAAGTTTCATGCTTCTAAATCAGGGTAGTGTGTAACTACCCACGTAAATTAAGTGGGTATGGGCAGGTTTCACATGCTGTTACTCAAATTTTAAATTGCGTTTTTAATATCGGCCAAGAGTGAATTTAAAAGAATCTAAAAACGAAACCACGTTAGTGATGGCGAAACCCAACTTGAACGGGGTGTATCGGATAAACCAAGTTTACCCACGAATAAACGTCAATTGGAGAGAAATCGGATGGCGAGATATCGCAAAGAAAAACTAACAGGCATTGTTTATAAAATAGACACTTCCATTTCCCGGCCTTTATGTGGAGGTGCCAGGTCAGACAGACCACGTTTTACCCTTGATCTTACCGTGGCCGCTGAAAGCTGCCCGGTGTTTCTTCACTGGGTGGCTCGAATAATTCCTGCGCGACCGGTTATACATCTCTGCGTTTAATG
Source organism: Lednia tumana (assembly GCA_003287335.1). NCBI lineage: Eukaryota > Metazoa > Arthropoda > Insecta > Plecoptera > Nemouridae > Lednia > Lednia tumana. The sequence continues at coordinate 4,049 of QKMV01000924.1, forward strand.
TTCGGCTCGATCTTCGGCATACACGACGAGTGTGAGTTAGTCTGTTTGTTTTTTCCACCTCTCTTTCTCTCTCCATCATGCATTTGTGACTGAAATAGACAATGATTCGGTGATCATAAAACGACGACTTTGGAAGCCAGTGGAAACCTGACCAGAATTTGTCTCCCATGAAAACAGATATTTTTCGCATTTTTCCTTTCTGCAAAGACAATGGGTGATGTGATGAGAATTGCTTTTCGAATCGGCAACGAAAAAATACCAGCTGATTTTATTGTCAATCGAAAATCACTAAATAAAGTCACACATTTTATGAGAATCTCCCGTGCTGGTCGGTGAAGGTGTCAAAGCTAAGACATTTTGGTTCAGAACATAAATAATATTTTGTCATGTAACATTCATCACAATACATTGGTTATACAAGCATTATTTTTCACTTTGGATTCACCTCTCATCCCACCCTCGAGAATACTCGAGGGCACTTGTGAGTGCTACACAGGGATAATATATTTATCAATTCCTATATACCGAGTTGATATTATTTCATAGAAGGCAGCCATGTTTTCCATGGCCGTACAGCGTGGTTTTATTGGCTGGCTTCACTCTGTCTTATCCAATCAATGCATCTGGATAGCGATTCTCATCTGTCATTGTCTTGCGACCAAGCTCGTACCCAATGTCGAAGACAGGTGACATTGTTGCTTGCATCTGAGCCCAAGCAAATAGCCCACCCACCATAACCATCGGCCTCACCTGTATCGCGATCAGCACCCATAAATAACATGTCCATGCGACCGAAAAAACTCATTCTACCGTGGTCGAAGAAACGAAGCAAACATTAGTTCTAACTTTTATCCTGTGTACCAAACACATCGCCTCATAAACCATCAAGTTAATCGGCCGAATAAACGTCACCTCTGCCAGGGCTGAAGAATGCCACCTCCTAACTTCTGTTTCGAGATACGCTGCCCACTTGGAATTAAATACTAAAAGCACAATGCATTCGTGTACTTGGTTAAGTGCATTGTCATTCTACCATCGATCCTTTTCTTAATAACAAGAGAGCCGGCACATTTTTCGAGATAAAAAAATGCGTAATATACGATACATTTGAAATTGGCACTGGAATCCAACCATGATAGTGAATAAAATAATGTTTCGATCTTTAAGATTATTTAAAAATGCAGTTGCGTGCTTTGCTGCCATTTGATTTCTTCTGCAAGCGATCAAAGAAAGCATAAATCGTTTGCAATAACCGCTTTTATTCACTGTGTAATACATCTCTTCGTGTAGGTATAGCTGCGACTTGCGAGTTTAGTTCGGAAATCCAGTTGCGTCAAGTTTTTGTGCCGCTCTCGTCAAAGTATAGCTATAGTGCGCTTTATTCAGTGGACGCGACGAGGATACAATGTCGGTCAACGTCTGTCGATATCTGTTCGCCGATAAACCATCAAACTGTCCAAGGAGATAGCTCGTAGATAAAACAAAAGAACTGAATAAAGTAACATCCGGTGGACATTCGTGTCATGTTCACCATACAATGCAAAGTTGAAGCATCTGAGTTGGATGTATAACGGGAACAGCGAAGTGCCCTAGAATATCAAAAAGGCCATAAACTTTTTACTTCAGATCTAAAGCTAAAAGCAAACTTCAAAGCTGATACTTATTTTCCATATATAACAACTCCCTTTTCCAGGTTAGATAGATATACACGTATTCCAGATCGTAAAAACGATGTTTCTTTCAATCAAAATAATTTCTATTGAGGAAGCTAACAGATTTCTTTCAAACGAGCACCGATATTGTTTCTGTTATGTATCAGTTGGCCCAAATGCTTCAATCGCGGTCTTTAATGCTATTTTTCTCATTCCAAAACAGGGGTTGAATTTATAGTTTAGCATCAATAGAAAAAGACCCGAGGGTGTGTTCTACTTGTTATTCATTGTTAAATCTCCTCGCCCAACGTATTATGCAAACTACCAGCATATTATTCACGCACCCTTTTTATCTGCGCCCCCCGTAGATTAACACAGTGGTCAAAAGTTAACACTAATACGACAAAACGTTCTTTACATTATGCTAAATCCGACATAATGTAGCATACTGTAATATTTGAACAAAACAGATGCGTGCTCATATTGTACTGACCTGTACACGTCATTTCTAAAATTTGAGCCCTCAAACTGGAAACCTAAAGCTTGTAATGAACAGTCCACAGATACCAATATACGGATACCTAAAAGTGGTGATTTTTGGATTCCACTGTGTCATGACGACGATGTAACTGTATGTGTTTACAAAAATATGCAATTTAAATTCAAGATTGTTACCTGATGCTATTTTAAATATGACACGCGATAAGTTCGCACATTGCATTGCTACGTAGGCTCTGATTTGTTTCTACAGCCACAATTATATACGTGCGCATTCGTATAGAAAAGCGTAAATACGTCAGATTATTTCCCAATGCCAGAATGCCATTTAGTAATAGAGTCCTGATTCTCAGACATGTTTCACGCAGGAGACCTTTCCTCGTCCATGGAATCCTTGGCGTATGACTCATCAGTCACATCTCCCAGTAATATGGGACAACAGCAAAGGAACAAGAGAATGAGGACTTCGTTCAAACACCACCAACTCAGGACGATGAAGTCTTATTTCGCTATCAACCAGAACCCTGACGCCAAAGACTTGAAGCAACTCGCCACAAAGACTCAGCTGTCGAAAAGAGTGCTGCAGGTAATTGAGATTGAGCTGTTGATTAATCTTTGGATGTAGAAATCACTGCCGTTTACAATTAGTGGAAACTAGAGATTGGCTGCTGGGATTGCAATAAGAGTTGCTTGCTATTTAGAATGACGTTGTTTTGTATTTATTTAAAATTCCTTCTCACGAGTGGAATTCAGCGTTGGCATTTGCTAGTTTTGAAGACATTTTGATGTTAATTAGAACGGCACCTTAAAAGCGTGAACTCCATCGTTCTTAAATTCTATTGAGCTAATCTACTGCATTTTTCATGCCGTGGACATTTTAATTACTATCTTTTGAAGTGTTGACTGCTCTTTGGACCAAAATTTCAGTGCTGAACAACTTGACTAACGATAAATCTTATACGATTTTGAGCTTTGCGATAAAAACTGAAACACACAATCTGCAATCATATAGCTGGGGATTGTCGGTTGTTTGACATTTATCCAAACCCGTCACATATTGTGTAACCTAGCACGGTCGCCAAAGCTGTTAGCGCGTCAGCCTTGCATTCGTATGGTCCCAAGTTCGATCCTTCGGCTTTCCGTGATTTTCCACAACCGTTCCTGGGTGCCTAGTCTCGAAAGATTCTTGCTACCGGAAATTCCTGTTTCCCGTGTGAAATCAAATGGGAAACGAGACACCCAGGCACCTAGGAACATTCTCGGATGAATCATCCACAACAATGGCACGGCTGTCTCATTACCAGCTCTGTGTCTCATTCCTGACCCATCCTTGCTCAAGCTGGATGCATATTTGGAGCTTTTGTGGTCTCCCAGATAAAAAATTGTTTGCACAAAAAGAGGCAACGAATTTAGAACTTTGGGACGAACAGATTTTTGCACAATACAATTATTGACCTCTGTAGGCCAAACTTGAACGTAATCTCTTTAAGGGTTCCATCAAGTTAACATTTTTTGTTCCTGTATTTCCAGGTGTGGTTCCAAAATGCACGAGCGAAATGGAGACGTAACATGATGCGGCAAGAGAATAACGGTGGCAACAACGGGGGCATCGGGTCTCTGGGGCTAGCATCCATCGGCGGGCCCCCGTCCGTAGGCTCAGCCTCTGCCATGATGGGTGATAGCAACAGCAGTTTACCGCCCCCGTCACAAACACCAGAAGATAACAACAACGTTAACCATCATCAGGCGCACGCCATTAGCTTTGCAGACCTTTATTGATTGGCAGAAAGATTTCACATCAAAGACCGGACTGACTTGCATGATAAGACAGGGCCATCATTGGTGTTCTCCGGTTTTCATAAAAATTGTAAGTTTCGTCGATTTTGAGTGTAAATATCTAGCACATGATAACAGTGATAAGCTGAGGTTTGATCTCAGATCTTGCAAGAAAATATAGTTATTTAATTCAGGACCGAAAGGAGTGCCGTTGCGAAGTGTTAGCTTTAATTCCAAATATAAATGAAGAAAAACAGCCACCTATACATATCAAGAGAGGGATATTACTCTAGTCAAGCCGTTTCCATTTTCAAATTGACGAAAACAAGGAAAATTGGGGTGTACGTGTTACTTAAGAAACTGGTCGTGTGGTAACGACGAGGTCCTATTAATGTAATTTAGAGCATTTAATATTAATTTGTGTTAATTACTGGTAGTGGAATAAATGTTATTGTGTGATTTATATCATACGTGAATGGAGTTCATTTCAATGTATTTCGCAACCCATGAAATTAGCGAAGCCTTGTTTCATTCTCTCTTTCCATCACTTCAAGCAACACACAGACGAGAATGGGTCCGAGATCGTATTTCCTAACGTGATCTTCTCATTACCACCAAAGTCGTCGAGAGGAAGAAATCAATTCACGCCCAGATGTCATCAACCTGTTCTCAGGGCATGTGTGGTCCTAAATTGATATTCTTAAGATACAACTTAACTACCGAATATATAAAGAACATCTCTTTTTATTAGAAAAATGTGCTCCAGAGTGCACTAAAACTAGCCGAGCTAACACTGGCCCCAATTAACTTGGGCTTGCCATAAATTTAAGTCAAAATGACATTGCCATTAGCTGGTTCGCTCAATGGAGATTTCGAGATCTAGGGTACATCTTTTTAGGGAGCTGGAAGTCATAAAGACCATTTTGTTTAATTTTGCATCCCAGATAATAAAATGTGTTATCTTTAGACCACATCTTCCTGAAAAAGGTTTTAATTCTAACGAAACTTACGAAATGTTAACCTGAAAAAGAAAATTTATCACATATCACATAGTTTTCTCAGCTTTTTGGTTTCATTTGGCTTGATATTGGTTCATATATACCTCCCATGTGGTTTCTACCTCAACTATTTCATTCCTCAGCGATGAGTTATGATAGCTCCGAGTTTTCCTACAGTAGCAAGTCTTGCCACATAAACTCGATCTGATACGGCGAATCTGTCACCAACCAAACCTTCGCCATGCATTGTCTCCAGTCGTGCCTCCCGTTATATATTACACCGGTAGATATAAAACACAAGAAAATACCACTCGCACAAAAAGAATAACGAGGTAGGAATAAAACGCGCGCGGTTGGCTAATCAAAAGAAAAAAGGTCACAACCTTTAAGGTTGGCGCCATGATGGAATAGATTTCTAGGGTGGTCCTTAGCGTATTATAAAGTTAGCTCTAAAACCATTTGATCGGTTTTCTTATCTATCCGATGGTTCAAGAGTCCGTAACTCTTTTTAGTACAAAACCAAAGTCGAGGATGTTTTAAGTTTCGCTCGGCCAATGAGAAAACTTTATCCGCTAGGCTGATTTGAATAAAACCGATTCTGTATTCACGAAGTGCAAACTACGTGCTTGCCATTGTGTTAGAGATATTCCCTCTGTGTTGGCTAGCTGGCATGGATGGCTAGCTGGCTGGCTGGCTGGCTGGCTGGCTGGCTGGCATGGCTGCTTGTTTTATATGTCCGAGAGGTTTATTTGACCATCTTCTCTGTAAGCTGGTTTCATGAAAACCTGATCCTGAATCCTCGTACATACATATCGAACCTCCCACTCTTTATGCAGTCGCCGGAGCGAAACAATAATTCAGTTAGCCAATCTTCGATTTGTTTTGTTATCCTTTTAGCGTGGGCTTCAATATAGAATAATAGCGTACTATCTGTTTATACACTACATATTATACTTTCAAATAATAAACGATAACATCGTTTGTTCAATTGTGATAAGAATTCTACGGATATTTTGAGTATTATCGGCAAATATTTAAAAATGTATTCACTTGGAATTCTCCTCCCGTTCCTAACTCTCAACTGTCGGGGTATCGACATACAATAATCAATCAAATTAATACAAGCGCCAACACCAATGACATTAATTTTTCTAACAGGAATATTTTTAACTTGTGGCCCATTGTAGCGTACTCTAATACCTTCTACCGATCGCATCATCGACGACGAAAGCACGTCGTCGATGCATCACAGTCCCGACGCAATCGGATGTTTGGTAGAATTAAGAAAGGTTGTGAGCGTGTTTGTGTGTACGTGTGTCTGTGTGTGTGTGTGTGTGTGTGTGTGTCGATGTCTTGATCAATCCGGCCGATCTCGGTCGTTGACAGAAGCCGGGTATCGCTTGCTTGTCGTCCACACGGCCCTCCATTAACTCGACATGTGATACGTCATCGAATCAAACAGGTACTTCAAATAATTGACAAGCTCAAATCGAACATGACAAAACGGCGAAAATAACAAGGTGCATGCACCTTACTCTATCATGTTAAAATTGAGGTGATGTTTTTCTATGCCATCGTGATAGGGATTTGATTGATTATTTGACTGAGCTCGAATGTCAATATGTTATCAGCCAATACGGTATGGAAATTTAGACGAATTGACAGTGTAAATTATCCTTAAAGTCGGTCTGTCACTACCGCCAAACTCATTCCGAACATTAACAATGGGTTGGAATTAGTTGGTCTCGTCATATCAAAAGTGTGATCGCATGCTAGGATGTTTTGAATTTAATTTCGAGTGTCTTATTCCTAAACAGTAAAGAGTAAAGGGCTATGGAGTATTGTGTTTAGCAAGCGAAGCCTGAAAGATTCATCCATTCATCACTTGGATTTCGTCTCTCGAGTTTTCGACTTCTGTTTCTCGAACGCAATCCATCTTCGCCTAGATTTATGACGCGAGTTTGAAAATCCCATTAATCAGTCCATCGAAGCGTTTCCACAACATTTACTTGTTTTTAAAGAAACGACTTCACCTTTCAACTATTTTAACAAATGGTGCGAGCATACGCAAAATGATTTCTCTCTCAAAAGGAAACATATTATTCTCAGTTGGTTTATCATTCCTGTGGCATTGTTTCAGTTCGAACAAAGCCGTAGATATTTGACATCGCGAAAAGTACTTCAAAATAACTTATTTTCTATGACGTATACAGGAGGTAGACGTTATTTCTAGCGCATGACGAATGAATGAATATATGCCTCCATCGTATTCCAAATATAACAAAAAACGGTGGTGATTAAATCCGAATTGCCCGTTGAGGTACGGCGTACGCGGAAATTCTATGTGAGAAATCACATTTGACACTCGGTGTGGCGTGAAAGCTTCCACTTGGATTCATTCGAATCGAATCGCACCTGAAACTCGACGTCGACGCCTGCATGGAAACTTCCAGTCGACAGTTTCACGAGACATCGCGACATCTACTTGCGATATTCAATTCACATTGCATACACTCCACAGCAACATGCAAAACCATGTCATCGCCCTACTGAGGCGAGGTTTCGTACCCTCAACACTTATTAACGATAATTCAATACAATAAAGTCAAGACCCGGTAATGGAAATGAAAAAGTAAATATCTGCCCACCTATGTTACGTTGTCATGAACGTGTGAATGCAAGATAGATGCGTAATCACTGCGTAATCGCTATTTTCAACAGAATTACGAAGGTCATATTAAAAAATATGCAACGAAAATCGTTCTTATATTTACAAATCAAATGCCAAAATGCTTGGGTGAAAATCCAAAAAATATTGCCATTTAATTTTCAGAACAGGTTACAGAACAGGGCCCTGGTTCTGAAGGTGTTTGGGAATTAACTATAAATTAATTTAATACACAAATTATACCTCCATGCTAATATTAACATTTGATAGACTTTTAAGTCCATTTGACAAATGTACACGAAATTCCTCGAGAAGCGGTGGAACTAACGGTTGGAAATTAGACAGCTCTTTTGAAGAAGAAACAAATCGTAAAATAACTAGAGCGTAAGAGACCAAAATTTATTTTGCTCGTATCGGGATCGAATGTGAGACTCCCAAGTTGCTTCTTGCTTCTATCTGACTCAAATGTAAAATGTCAAAATGCCCTCTGTGCGTCGGTGGGAGACGTTGTGGGCGATATAGTGCAGGGACTAGAGGCAGGAGAAGGTGAGGGTGCATCGCTTTCCTCGATGAGAGATGACTCTTGGCGCTCTGCGAACTAGCCCCGATTCGAACAATGAGCAGTCGACTCATTCATCATTTCCACCATGAGTTGTTGGTTTACTAGAATAGTTTGTGGGCTGGTATGTTTAACTCCTGACAGCGCCCTTGCGTTTATCATGCGTGTATATTTATTTATTACTAATAACGCTTTCGGCTGTAATAGATTTAAAATATTAATAATTGCATTTCGGTCGGAACTGAATTGTGGGGAATGGTTTAATGGAAAAACCTTGTGGGCAACAAACTCTTCACAATATAAAATGATTGCATTGCAAGTCAAATCGCATAGTAAACATATTTTTCTATTAAAATTTTATGTGTTTGTAAATGACGCAAAATTGAATACAATTTTCGAGTTGGTCTGCAAACCTGAAGAGTATTGACCTGTAGAGTCTGAGCCCACTTTGAGATACCAATCGAAGGGTTTGCAAAGATGTGGAAGTCAGAAGAAATTGGGTTTCAAGTATATCGAAATATTATTTTCGGAAAATTTAGTCGCTTCTTGACTCGCAGGCTTCTTCTTCTCGATTCGGTGGAAAATTCTAATGATGTAAAACACGGGGCTTGCATCTGCTTCTATTCATGTCTCTTTACTTCGAGGAGATCATTAAAATCAGCGTGCTGAACATTGCCTTTCTATCCTGTCTGATCCAACAAACTTCTCCTCTTTCAATCATATTTACGGGGGAAGTTCCGTGCCCCCATTTGCTTGTCCCATTTTATATAAGAGATGAAATCATTTCTTTTTACAAGTATAGGTAACATTGGTTGATCATCAGAGGGATAAAATGTTGAACTCTGCAGACTGTGAAGGGGCTGCTTTTGCTTGCTAGTGGCTCGCCGCTCTTCGCTCGTAATGGAGGAAAATATCAAATATCAATACCTTGCATGCCATTGGCGTTAGTGACTGTAAAACGTAAAGCTTAATGAGTAGATCTCAACTTGAGAGAGTGAATTTGTCTTTGCACTCTGCGGTGGGGAATAAATCGTACTCAAGCATGTAGAAAATCCACAACATTAGTCTTAAATTGCATATATGCCCAAAGATACACAGATCGCAACGCAACGAAATAGGCTTTATAGTTGTAGTTACATATCTGTGGTAAAACGCATGTATACCTCGCCTATCTCTAATCATGAGGGCACGCTACTTCTTGCTAAAAGTAAAATATAAATCACGATAGTATTTAAGCTGAGAAACATTCATTGTTGGTGCCACGCTAATTTTGTTCTGTGCAATACGTAGCTGTGATCGTTTCCAAAGTTAAAACCTCGTTCCTTCAAGCAACCCTATCTGCAGTATTCCCAAACTTCTGCGACATGTTCGGCCCAGCGCTGAAAGCCTCTTGTTTTCTCTATCATCTCGGAATCACCTGCAGCAGCGGCCGAACTAGCAGCAATAAGACGATCAGAGAGTTAATCCAGCTGCCGCGAGCTCGAATGACAATCTAAAACTACTGTGTGCTGCTCTATCCACCTCTGCCATCTGTTTTTTTAATGGTCGCTATCGCCGGACGAACCATTAAAAAACAAATTCCATACGATGCTGGAAATATTTCAAGAAGGTTTTATCGATACAATGAAACGAACATCGGAATCTACGCCTCCAGTAAATTGGGCTATTAATAATTCCAGCTGAACCAAGTTATAAAACAAAAAACAAATCTAATTAGAGTATTTCTATTTGATTTCTGTACCGACAATGTTTGGACAGCCGGATTGCACGCGGTCGAAGTTATGAGAATACAATCGAACACACTTTTATGCGATGTATGAAAGAATAATAATAATTCACTGATATTAGAAACATTTGAAAAAAATAACAGAAATATAAAGCGATCCAGTAATCTCTGAATGTCTTGACAACTCCCCGATTCACTCAAGACTGAAGCAACATCTTGAGATAAATTGTCATGACATGCTAAACCGACCAATAACGATTAAACCGATACGGTTTCACTTTTATTCCGCTTGTCAGGTTACATGATCCAGCAATGCCCACGACAAGTGGCTGTCATAAGAGATGCAGCACCTCACAAGCAAAGCTATACGATCTGAGATCGGATGCTGCAATATCCTTGTCCTTACTGTTGGCTCATAATGCGGAGATGATTTACTGGCCTGCCACCATCAATTGGCAGCTCGCTTCTCAGATGTTATCGAGCTCGTCACTTGCAGTCACCGATGATAGGGTATGATACCAGAGAGATCTTCGAGCCAATGGGTACGGTTTTTCGCGATATTTCAATTAACGAGGTAGCAAGATAAGAGACAGTATATACCTGCTGTACTGTAAGCGCACTCCTGGATCTCTTACCAACCTCTATTGCAAAGATTGTAGTATAAATTAACCCTTCGGGTTCTCTATAGTCTATAGTAAATCCATACGGGGTATAATACGGAGAATATGTTTGTAAAATTGTGATGTTTTGCAAAAAAAAAAAAAAACTCCTCACCAGCAGTATAAATAGGAAAAGAAGCTAGAACTCCAATTTCCACTCCGGCTTCGCGTTTTTCTTCGAATTTCTTAATTTTTGTATTTGTACACTTTTTTTGTTTGATTTGATAGAAGAAAGCTTCTATTTCAGTTTACTTCACGAGTTTCAGGCTGTCACCTATCAATCACAAACTTACTTTTTTCTCATCTTTCGAACGATTCAGCCAAATTCTTCGATCGAAATGAGTAATAAGAATTCTTTTTTTGTTCGGAATTAGTTTAGCTCCTTTGTACTATAAACATATTTCACGTCGTACTTTCATGATCTCATCCACATTTTTGTGAAGCGCAAAAAAACAATAATTTCCCGAATTCTTCCGGGAAAGCACAGGCGAGTCATTTTACCGCCAAAGCTTACGGCTCATTGTGACTCGCATTTTTAGATTCATTTTCACCCATCGAACTTTTGCGGTTGCTTGTAATCCATTGTCACTGGAAAAACACAAATTGACACGTGACCACAAAACGATGGAACTTGACGAAATGCCTAAAGGTTTGTCGTTGTGCGGTACACAGGTTCTTGAGCACTTCGCGCGAACACGTTGCAATAGTCACCAACGGTTTCTCGTCGGCCACGGCAATTCGGCAGCCGTTTCGTCTGTAAGTACGGTGGTAAGTTTGCAACTAAACATCTTTCACCAGAGCTTTTCACTGTCGACTCCTGAATCCCCCCGATGATCAGTTCCGTTGCCCGGTTATGGTTAAACTAGTGACCGGTTAACCAAACTAATTAGCAACGAAATCGAAAACGAGTTTCCTTAGATTTTTGTGTCTTATTTTTTTGGGGGATTTTTTTCACTCAATTTATTTTCGTTTTCCGTCTTTCAAATAGGGTAAAAGAGACAGCTAGAAGCATTGGCGTAAAAAATATCATCTCTTTTCAATGCTCCTTCTTTCTACGTTAATTGGACTCGCGGCCTATGCAACAGATATATAGGACAACCGTTCAAATGACTACCAGCAACATTGCGCTCATTAAAGATATCGTTCATTCTTGGGTTCTATCCACACACGCCGAGAATTTCCTACTACTTACCAATACGGAAATCTTATAATGACTTAATTGCACGATATTCTAGTTACATTAACCTGAAAACGGAAATATTTTCATTGTTTTCGCGTCGTCCTGTTTTTCCTACACCCTGTACGGCAGCATCATCAAAGCATCTCGTAGTCTTGCCGCGCAATCATTCCTGCAGACCGAGAGCCAATCAATTAATTACTTGTGTGAATCGATGTCGTCGCAGAGAGGTCACCGAGATGGAGACAAACGGCTTCTTATCTCATTGGTGGATTGGTTTGGCCTGAATACTAAGCTACGTATAAAAGAAAATTCCTGGTTTTCACGAGGTGATTCAAAACTTTGAGTCAAATGTGTATAGTAAGGCTGAAATAAAGAAAAATCTCCACGCACTTACTTGGAAATGTTGCTTTTTGGACGTGGTGGAGAGTCGTAAACACCCACCACCCCGAATTAGTAGTTTACTCACTTGTAATTGTGACACCATTTTAATTGCCATCTACATAATTAATACAACCTAACCGTCCGTCAAGAAAATATCCTCACCGACAATCTCGATTAATCGAGTCTAAATGAGTGTCACCAGTGGTTAGAAGGCTCTGGTTGAAAATGACACTGCCTGCTGCCGCATTGTTTAGGACCGATACTTGTTGTGTTATCGACGGGGGTCTGTCTGCCCTTTGGTCCGCGCTATTGGGGCGGCCCCATCACTCGCGTCGCGGGGCCCTCGGCTGGAGGCCTCACGCGCCGTTAGTATATCCGACCCGCTACATGCCCGAACCATGTCGGCCTAGCTCGTGATCACTCGACAGAATCCACAAATCTTATCATGTAATTCAAAAAAGGATATATCTTATACTTATTTGGCATGGACCACTGACCAGTGATGGTAACGATACTAACCATAGTAACGGAAGTAACACGGTACCAAAACGCGTTGACTTTTTAGGAAACTTTTCAGTCAACTTGCTACCATTGATACTAACTTTACGTGTATCACTTTTGTTTGTCAAGTTAAGGGCGTGTAGTTATCTATACTCTATACATGCACACATTAATGTAGTTCATACCTATATCTATTCCTCTTTCCTATGATAAAAGAAGCTAGTGATTACTGTCATAAATGTATGTTTTGAAAGATGAAGCGGGTAGTGTTAATCTACGTACTGTATTGACAACTGGCCCTGTAGCACTGGTCTATCGGCGTGAAAAATGAAACCTTAAAAAATTGTTTATCCCACAAGTTTCTTTTCACAATTTTATGTTCTCCATTTAAGCTTGGTGGTATTCTCGGTGCTGCTTGCAACAATTCCAACATCTTCCAATTCCATCCACAACGGCGCCAATGTAGAAGAAAAGTCCATAATTACCAAACACACTGGCACGAATTTGTTTTAGATGAATGGACATCTAATGTCTTACTCTTCAGCTCTTGTCATCCAGTAAGATCCTCGAGTTCAAGTAGGTATCTATAAGCTGAATCAGCATGGCAATGCAAATGCAATCACCCTTTGCATCTCTTATCATAATCAGGGTGTATTGTCCTTCACATTCTTTTTAAGAAATGGGTGGTAAGTCTTCACCTCACACGAACATTTTTTTGTGTATGCATTTAAGATGACGACGACGAAGGGCACATGCATGATGCATTGTACTTGAAGCTCTCGAGAGTCGAGCACCTTCATATTATGTAATGAGCATTCTGCGAGCAGCCTTCCACAGTGCACCAAGCGGGCCGTCGTGGTTCGAGCCGTCGCGGGTCGAGCGTGGGAACGGTGAACGCTGGGATGGTCGGTGCACCCCATTCACCGCGCGAGTCAGCAGGGCGCTCTTCAGCACGCTCGCACCCTCGACGTCGGGCCGCCCCTTGACCCCTTTCAAACAGGCAGGCACACTGCAGCGCTGGCTGCGGCTGCACTCTTCACCGAGATCTTCTAAAGCGAGTCATATGACATTTTTCAGGTGTCTGCACTTATTTTCAACCAAGCCTATAACAACTTTTTAGTGCCGCCGGTGCTTATAATGGGATTCGGAAAAATCAAACAAGATGTGCCCAATAATACGATATTTTTCCGGGATATATCCAGCACCTAGGTGTTGGTACCGTTTTTTAGTTTTGTGTGGGTATTTTGACATCTTACTCCGTACACGAATTGTGGGGTTAAAATATACGTAACAGTACCTACAGGTGTAACAATGTGGGTAAAATAGTACATATAAGAAAATATGCAAAAGAAAGGTTTCGAGAAAACTAGTTGGTCAAGTCATGGTCAAATCACATGGCATAGGTGCATGTAAGCTTTGATTTTCTGTTTCATTTTTAAGCCATGCACCCTACACCCGTATGTAACACCTGATTAATGCATTTCAACTCGATTTCTGAATTCACACATGTCTCGATCCCGTGAGTCGCGTGTGACCGTACCCCGTCCCCCCGGAGTGGGTGGTCTAGGTGGTCGACCACCTCTGACATGCCAATGCATGTAAATCGCATGTCAGACTCATCTGGCCGCACCCTGATTTGACTTTGATGAGGCTGAAGTCTGTCAATGTAATGAGATCCAACGGCCAACGTTCACTCCTATGCAGCATGTTGTGAAAAGGATTATGTTTTGTAAGCTGCTGTTGTATTTGGAAACCCTATTGTGTGCGCCGCAGCGTATGTTAGACCACGGGGCTTCTACACTGCACCCCTGTTCACAGAAAGTTGACAGCATATTGCACCCCGTGTGTGTGTGTGTGTGTGTGTGCGTGTGTGTGTGTGTGTGTGTGTGTGTGTGTGTGTGTGTGTGTGTGTGTGTGTG
>QKMV01000925.1:8093-18560 GCA_003287335.1 Lednia tumana
TGCCGAATCTCTCTAGATCTTCCCGTCGACCACGAATTACATGAATCTAGTGTTATAAACGCTACATTATAGCGGTGATCCTGCCGAATGATAAACACCCCATCTTGTTGGCGCCAATTGTCAACGAATATTTCTCGTATACAAGCCAAAAAAGAGGAAAAAACAGACATAGCTCTACATCTCTCGTCTCTCCACATGTTCGCCATTAGTTAAATTTTAGGTATTTATTATTATTACATACCTGATTACAGATTAACACAAATTTGTCTTCAGAGCTACACAAAGATGTTATTTCACATACATATTGAAGACTTATTTATCTCCGTATACCTATGCCATTTCTTTACTCCACATATAAAGTAATATGTAATAAATTTTACACAACAGCAAGATCTACGTACTGATTTGTACCACTTATGTAAAAGTCAATTAGATTGCTATAATGGGAGGTTATGGAGCCCGAGCCATGTCCATTTCCAGTTATCTGAACAATTTTAAATCGCAAATAAAATATCATTTGTTTTGTGTTCATTTTCAGTTTCCGGGTTTTTTTGTCACCTATAGTAAATGAGAGATAATTTTTAATTAACGAAGAAAACAAAGCGCAGAAAGAAAACTCTTTTACATTTGTATTCAAAGAGTTGCCATTTGCGAGATACTTTGACATAATAAGAAAGGAAATAGGAAGTCAACTTTTCCGTCTCCTTGACTTTATCTCATTTTATATCCAGTCAAAAAAGTGTCCATCCACTATGCAAAGTTGATCACCAATACTAAAACGTCAACTGTCAAATACAATCCATGTTAGTGGTGGGATGCTGCAAAGACAGTAGGCCATATCGACGATGTTGTGATTCTACTTCCGGTATAGCGGTGAATTTGAATAAGATTGACGAGCACACTGGCTAGCACACTGTGCTAGCACCTATAATAGGAAGGACCCGTGTAATCACACGTCGCTTTAGACCCCAACCCACCTTCCCCTATCCATCTCATCCTATCCTGGTGTTGTACGACTCTAAAATAGATTTCAATTCCCCCAAGGAATTTATTGCAACACCCCTCATGGCATTAACTTCATCAAGAGCTTCATTAAATCCATTACATTCTCCGACTACACACCCATGAGCATTACTTCACACTTGCAGTGACCGCAAATAATTATATACAAACATTCACAGATGTTAGTTGTACATTTTGAGTGCTGTGGGTTACAATTTAAATTCCATGCTTCATATCAACACAATCTTTAACGATCGCCAAAGTTTCCTCATAAAAAAATAACTGGAATCGTCTTGAACTAGATCATGGTCCTTTCAAGTTTAGGCACATGACAATGAGAAAAGCTCTTGATCATAAAACATTCACGGTAAATTAACTTCCATTTCTTAAATTTCACCAATACGTTATTTTTAAACGTATACACTAAATGCCTGTGCATTATATCAAACTAGAGTGTCAACTTTTTAATGAAAACGCAAGCCAGCGTCACTACTAACAACGATCGTCCACCTTCTTCCGCATCACGCAAATTTGCTTCCTGGAACGCGAGATCCTCTCCCCTGGGGCCATCACCTATTCTTACCGCGTGACCTATATTGATCACCACTCAATCACGGAAGTGTTGTAGTAAAACAACATCGAGCAAGGTGTTCCCCGCTCACTCGGCAAGTAGTCTTCTTGCTATGGCGTGGACGCGGCCCCCGAAAGGCACGGCCGGTGGTGGCTGTCATTGGGATGGCAATCGGCCAGTAGCGTCGGTATCGGCCGTTCACCCGCACTCGACGTATTCCCTCGATGCCACAAGATCATAGCACAGCCTGCCCGCTTAGTTCCTGCCTGCATCGCAGATTTAATTAGCACGTGAAATGTGAGAGGAATTAGTCCGTTTTTATTGTTTCTGTTTGACTAATTGTTGCGGATTTTTAATGGATTTGTACACTTTGAAACATTTGATAGGCAGTGAAACTGAAATCGATATGCGATGTACAAAAACAAATAATCCAGCATCAATACCTAATAGCGGGAAATTATTCCAGCACCAAATAATTTAGGGACGCATCAAAATTATTTTTGTATTAGCATTTCTAAATTTTTTGTGTAAAAATCTGAAATGCAACAATTGTGTAAGAGTTGGCTCTCTTTTGAAAACACACGGCCATTGTTCTAAGAGGATATATAGATCATTTACATTAATTGAACCTTTATCTCATTATGAGATAAGATTTCTAGACCTTCCTCTTTGAAATAGTCCAAAATCCGACCATCGCTGATCGGAGTCCACTGCAGGTGATTACAACATTTAGCATTGACCTATTTCAGCGCCCTAGACTTGACACGAACAAACATATTCTCATTTCACCGTTCAAGAAAAAAGTCATAATTCAAGTTTGTTGCAGGCATGGGGGCACCGATTCATTTGGCTACCGAATTGATTGAATATTAATCTGGTGGCACAAAGAAGAACCTTGGCCCATTTCACGCATGATATACGCTTTTTAATTAGTTATTATTTCATGGATCAATATACTAATAACCTGTGCACATTGTTCACAGTGACATTCAGCAATCATTGACTTACACAAACAAATTAATTGTATAGATCATATGGGCAGTGCCATAAAAAATGTATTCGGGTGAACTTTTAAAGAGAATATATTCCATGGATTACACTCATAGACAAGTCTCCTATCACAATTGTATTCATTTTTTGTGTCCAGCTTAAAATGTTAAGACATTCACTTTTTGTCTTTTTTCTCTACCGCAAATTTTACGCGAGCTATGTCTGATTAAAAAATTCCATTTATTCGGTTACTTAATAATGCATTTTTTCTTTTGTATCGGAATGTGAAATCATTAACGGTTGCGATAGGCTGTTGCCAAAGTTATAAATTAAGTTGAGTTTCCTATTGACATGATTAGGTATCAGGTAAGCGTTACTTGTACTGTGACGCCAGTCTTCGTTTTCAGCTGCCGTTAATTGCCTGTTCTAATGTTTTTCGGGTGATATTAATGAGCCAAATAGTTACACACTAGAAAAGTAAAAGTCTCTGTTCGTAAAAGCAAAGCGAATGCAAACAGATCTCGAGGAGACTACCGTATTCAGGGGCAGATTAAGAATCAGCAAATAGGAAAATCCGACTAGGCCCCTTCTTGCACAAGCGAGCCCGATCCTGGTGATTGCTTTTTGTTCTTTATAAGAAAATCCACAAAAAAACTTCCGCTTTCTTGGCCTCGGGGTTTTTGTATTTAATTTAATGACTGCATCATTATCCTGAAATCGGCATCGACCCCTGCGCGTACCACGTAGAGAAACATTGCGCCCCCATGTGACTATTGTTTCATATAATTTTGACATACGTAAATGCAGTGTCGCCCACACATAAAAGAAGATTAATTTTTAACGTGAAAAGCCCACAAGCTAAGAATTCTGATTCGTCGACAGCAAGTTGATGAGAGAAACCCACTGCTTCCGAGATTCGCTCCTCCTGGCTCGTCCTTACGAGTTACGAGGAACGGATGAGGGACGAGCCAATCTACGAAGTTGATGAGAGAAACCCACTGCTTCCGAGATTCGCTCCTCCTGGCTCGTCCTTACGAGTTACGAGGAACGGACGAGGGACGAGCCAATCTACGAAGCTGATGAGAGAAACCTATTAACTCTGTAGTCTTCTCATTTGTTGCGTCATCGAATAAAAGGCATTGCTGCTCTATGGATGAGATCTTGTGGACTTCGTTACTTGGCAACTGACAAGGAATTGATAAGCAACACAGAGGTACAATGTTAACAGACAACCAATATCCACCGGCGAGAAACAAGATTGTTGGAAAAGTTTCCCCCTACAGATTTAAAGTAGTAAATTAGCTTGATTAAATAAGTCGTCGAGGAGATGAGGATGGATGACACTTAGAAAATGAGAAAGAGTTCGTAGTATGAGCTAAGCAAATGAGACAATTTAAACAACTCGCATTGAATTTTACACAATTTTCTTATTTATGGGTGTAGCGTGAGATTCTGGCGTTGTGGTTTTTCGCAATTCTACTCGAGCAGATTACCGATTGAAAGATTCTCGAGGTGCATTTAGTGCACTGTTTGCCATCGATCGTGAAAATGTCGCTAGATTCTTCGTTGAACAGTGATACCATGCAGCTGGAAATTTCTCCGCTATGATTCTGTGTCGATGGCAGTAGTTGATTGTTCAGTATCACATAAAAAAACCCTCAATAACCGAACAAAGCTTACACAATGGACGAAGGACATATCAGTTATCAACTACGAAACATATCGAAGTACCAATAAATGGAACCCTTCTGCAAATGATACACTTTTTTGCCATACACTATCAATACAGTTCAAGCAAACGTGTAAAACTAACAAAACAGATGTTCTAGGAATTAGCATACGAGGTAAACATGTGCCTTGTCAACATTGTTCAATTTTACGAGGATTTTTTTTTATTGACTTCGAGAAGAGAAATACGGCTCTACAAGACCGACCGTACTTGATATTATGAACGCATTAACGAACATACAGAAATCCTGTCAGCAAAGTTCTATGAATAATTTTATCGTATAATCTCTAGAAAGTAAGAACTGTTATCTACCGCATGAATGTAACTGCAAAGCTTAAAGTAAGCAATAACATTATGACTCCTGGATAAAATTTCGGAGGGCTGAGGACGGCTGTGTTTGCGAAGGCTTGCGCGCCCTGATCGTATCCGACACTTTTTATGCCCTTAAAATTGATCTTAAATTCTCAAAATGATCAGTGCGTGGAGGAAGAGTAAAAAGCGGTACATGTCATATATTGGTGTCCAAATGTTTGGATTTACTTGGAGCTTTGTATTTTTGAAAGTATCTTATTGAAGCAACGTTTGTGAATTATTGGAGGCTAGGCTATACGCATCGTTGAGTAATGGTTTAATCAGGTAGCTCGATTTATCCTTTCTCAATACAACGATTTTTTCTGAACCTTTTGAGCATTTTTGGGGTACAAAAAGTGTTAGTGACGCAACCTATAAACCGATAAAACGAAGCCACTCTCCATGCTAAAGCATACGGCAGTTTCAAAGACAGCCGACCGTCCACAATCCTCTTAACCTGGACGTTTGAAAGACGACATGAAAGGGCGCTAAACACAAATCTCTCGAGATGAAATCGAATGCCCGGCTGAACGCAGTTTCCCGAGCCACAGACAGTGTGTGCTTGGAAATACTTGAACGTATCACAGTTTGATTCGATACTTTCTTCCAAATCCACATTTTCGTAGGGCACCAGCTTTGCGAACAATCTTCGCGATCAAATAATTCAATTAAAGTACATTGCTGAACGAAATAATTCTTGCCCTGACGTACAGATGAGGTTAATACAACTATCACAAAAGCCCGATAGGGCTATATCTTGGACATATCTTAGACATGTTGTTATAACACTCTTCAGACAGCGTATTTTATGGATGGGCTGCTTTTTGACGCTTTGATTAAATGAAACGAACACAAATGAAAGATGACATCGTAATTCGCAACACATAATTTACAATGCATTATGTATTAACATTAACATTTGATGACAAAGGGACAAACTAATGTGAGCATACCCAGACAGTTAATCATTTTATCGATAGCACTAGGAAAACGCTATGCACTTTTGTGCCGCCTTGAAAGAGCTCGCGGCGACTTTTTGTAGCATGAAAAATCGTTTGACAGAAGGAATTTGTAAAAGCCACAACACTCTCGAATCAATCAAATTTCACGGGAGGGGTTGTTTTGTTGCTGCTTTGTAAACAATTTAAATTATAAAAATTTGCCCTTGTCATTCTTATGAGATTTCTACGAATTTCAAACGTTTTTAAAGAAAACCCTGCTGAGCCAATTGGGCTCAAAAACTATACTGGTCGAAGTTAGCGTGACGCCAGTCTTCACAAAATTTCAGCTCGATCGGCCATTCCGCCTGGCCTGTGGAGCGCGAACAAAAAACAAACAAAAACAAAACTTTTGTGCCACAAGAGTTGAATGAAAGACTCTTCGCTCGCTCGCTCGTATAGCTAATGTCGAGTTATTGCAACAATATTATAATATAAGTAGTGGCAGTTCCTGTGAATCCTAACAAAAGCGTCATGTCCAGCGAGAAAAAGCCGCACGCATTAAAAACGACTCTTTCATTAGTCAACTGCAGCGAGAAAGCCTTCAACTCGGTCAACACGTCATCAGTGCCAGCTGCATCCGATATGAGCATGCATTGTTGCACTATCCACAACGTCTTCTGAGCTTCGCTGCTCGTCAGATGGCAAGTGATTGCAATTGCGAAAAGCATGTAGACATGCATTAAAAGCCACCCGGCAGCGGCCATGATTGAAGTCGCATAGCTTACTGATGGTGTGCCGTGAGCTTCATTGATATACACGACAAGTTTGTAGGCATAAGTGATAACAGATATCAAGAAAAAAGCTACGTCTAACAAAATTTGAAAGCCGTAGATCGTGTTTATGTACATTGATAGGTGAAATAGTTTACTGTAAATATCGCGGTATGTTTTGATTTGGTTAATCAGCCAATTTTGTTGGCGAGCGTTGCTTGATTTTGGGTGGTTGAAATCATTCTGGAAGGGCACCGAAACCATCCAAGTGGGGTTGATATATTTCGCTTTGAAATTGAGAAATCTTTTTACCCTTTTATTTAGAATTGAATATCGTTGCCGTAGTATTTGAATTAGCACAGTAAACTGAACAACTGTTGTATTAATTATAATATAAACCAGCCACTTGTTAGCGGTTTTATAATAATCAAAAGTGAGTAAGTCTGGTAAATAGAGCTCCAATACAGCTAACAAAGTAACCCCCAAAACGAGCAAAGACAGCTGAGAATAGATAAAATCGTGCAATTTTGTGTTTGATTGGGAATCACATGACAAAGCTGTATCCACGTGTATCAAGTTCACGTAATTCTTGCCGAGTTTCTTCCGAGATATTTTCATAGCAATCACCAGTGATGCGACCGCTGAAGACGAGGACACTATATACATCAGCACACGAGCGACTAGCCAACGGTTTAATGCTGGTGATCGCGAATACGTTATCAACAACCAAATTACCATAGTAGCCGACGTCGAGGAAGTAACAAGAATCATAAGTACACTATACATAAATGATGCGGCCGACATCTGAAGATCGGACCCAAATGGTGCTAGCCCTAGAACACGGCTCGCCAAGTACAACAGCTTAGCTGACCACACGGGCATTTTGGATCAAAAACGTTTTTCGTTAAACGAGATATTAGTTTGGGAACAGCTTCTGGTCTTGCTGATTGCCAACAAATAATACTGTACCTAAGCGTGATTTCAAAATAAAACTGTCAACGTATGACTATCTACAACATTAAATTGTTCACAGAAAAGTAGATTCACGTATCACCGCTCAAGCTCCGCCTTCATTTTTGTAAACAGATATGATATAGCTTGTGTTTTTTGCAAATTACTTCTCAGCAAACTACCATCTGCTTCACCCGTTAGGCTTGTGACTTCTGAAGGTGATATATTAACAGCTTGGAATAATGTTTGCTTCACGTGTTGATGATGCCTTGCATGGACAAGTGCTCCAGCTCAATTTGATTGATTTGAAGTAATCATCCTATTGTTTGGTAAAGTGGTTTGGTTCATTCGAGGTACATAGATACAAAAAACTGCAACCTTGTTTACTAACAAATACATTTTGCCTGTGGGCGGTGCCGATCAATTAATTTATAAACGTATGAATTGGTCCCGAGCTATTTGCGTTGAAATCGTAGGATCTACACAGCAAAATATTTGTTTGTGCGTACCAGAAGACGCTCGTCAGTTGAAAAATGATTTTATGCAATAATGAAGAAACGAACACAATAGGAGAGCAGCATATTTCCATTTCCACTTTTATTCCACAAAAAGAGCTCCGAGATCTTTTTTGCGAAAAGTGACAGTTCAGCTTAGGTTAAAAATTTCTCAAACAACACTTTTCAATGGAGCATACATATCTTTTCAATGGAGCATACATATCTTTTCAATGGAGCATACATATAGGTACCTAAGTAGAAACGTCTTTCTGTCACATAAAAAATAACTTACATTAAGAACGTTGATATTCTGAAAATTCTCAGTATTGCAATTAGGAAAAATTTGAAGAAATTGGCCCTTTACAACATCAAAGAAACCATACATTCTTTCATTGCATTCGTTTTTATTGCATCGCTCTCATTACGATAGCCCTTACTGAAAGACAAACAATATAACGGAGACTTAAAAATCTCTAAGAATTAAAAAAAAAACAACAAACGTACGCTTCTATTCTTGTGTATTGTGCTGCCGACAACTCTCCACAATTTGCATGGAACAGCTAGAAAAATGTTATCTGAGGTCAACATTTTTTATTGATCAACGTATTTTTTTCCCTTTGTTGCGAACCGTTTGAGATTTTCATTTGAGCAGATGAAAATTGTATATCGAAGGTATGGGAGGTTCCTTGACTTTCCAAGGTCAAATTGTGCAGCGTCCAACGGCACGGCGCGTTTTTTTCTGCGCAATGGGCGCGTAGTTCCATATCTAATCAGTTACATCCAACGCAAATGCAACTACCACAAACCCCTAGGAGTACAAAAAATCTAGTTCTTGAATACCTGAACACATATTCTAATCAATTAAACATAAAAACGAGACAAACGTGGCTTATAAAGAAGTCGTTCCACAAGTAATGCACACAAAAACCCAAGGTTCACTTCAATGGGTACCCTTTCCTGGCCACCAAGCCAACATACTTCAAAGTCGTTACACTTTGTAAACACTGTTTGTGGGATAAGTTCTGGAGTTCTACCATAAGCTAAAAAAATCACTCGAAATATCCAAGTGTGAAGGCCCAACTAGCTTGGCTTAAAGTTACAAAACGACGGTGGAACAATAAAAAACAAAACACGATTCATAAGTACTCTGCACAGCCGAGTGGAATGGATTTCAGGGATGCTCTGGGGAATCAGGGAATCTGATTGGCTTTCAATTAACACTAACGTAACACTATCTAGTTTTTAAGTTTATTTGTTAAGTTTGACTTGGTGAAAAGCGATATTAGGTTTCCAAAACATTAGGACATTAGTTTACTCCAATTTCGTTTCACGACAGCATACCGAAAGACATGCTCACGAACATACTACGAACTTAACGTTTACTATGTTTAAATTGGGGTTTCTGCCGTGTTTTGTGAATGTACCTTCGTATATGAATGCTAATAGTACTAAGAAATCAGGCTCATCATCCGCGAGTCTGGTCAATGCCTTCAGCGATGAAATCAGCAGGACCAGAAAAAAAACTCTCTGCGCCGCGAAACGCGATACGTCTGTGTCGTAAGACGCGCACATTTCGAATAGTATGTGACAAAAATTTCTTTCTGAGATATTAACTATTATTCACTCCACGCTGTAGAGAGGCAAACTTAAATTCGTTGCTTTATTTTTACAGCGCTCATAGAAAAATCTTTGTCAGTTAGATTCGACATTATAACATCATAGATCGAGATTTTTTAAAACACCGATGATAAAATGATTGCCAGAGTAGTGCATATGATATCGCTCGCAAAGGAACTGGCAGTAAAATACCAACATTTTTTGATTACCGACTGCTTCGATGAATAAATCTTTGCGTAAAATGTACTATTCTATTCCATTTTAAGCGTTATAGGTACCACCTTTTCTACCGGATAGCGTCCGTTGGCTCTGACCATCACTGCTGTGGAGTAACACGTGTTTTTGTTTCAAATAAGAGCTAAATTGTGTCTACATCACATCGTGCCTTCGGGGTTTTAGTGTTTTAGAAACACCGCTATATTTGGAACGACCATGACCGTGCAAGGTGAATGCCCGTAAATCCACAGCTTTTCACATGAGTTTACGATATATTTCCCACTAGTATATGATAGTAAGCATGCAACACAGCAATACTGCAGCTAGGTAGCTACAAATGGCAATATGGACGTGGTCGTGAAAACGAAAAATGTTCGTTTACCTACGAAGGGGCATTGCCCTCAGACAAAGAACACTTTTTCGTTGCACCTGTACAGACAGAATTTAAATGTGTAAAGCATGTAAGAAAGATTCCAATTACTAAAATCCCTTCAGTTTAAATCGGTGTGAGTTAGCCAATTGGAAAACTTAGACACTCAAGAAAAGTTTCAGATGAATCATAGCATTACATTCTACAGAAATGGTAGAGGATACTCTCAAAAATATGAAATATCTTGCTTTCTTAAAATGATCATTAATGAATATACCGTGGTGCATAGTGTACACGTATAGAACACAAAGAGAAAGAGTTTTTTGAACTTTATATTCTTATAAAAGTTTGCGTCGCCTTTATTAGCTAAATCTTTGATGATCCACCATGTGGAAGAAAGGAAAGTATGAAAAAGTCTACGCAGCCTGAGACGTTGCCCCCCCCCCCCCCCCCCCCCCCCCC
>QKMV01000926.1:0-18552 GCA_003287335.1 Lednia tumana
TCAGGCATGTAGGCATGGTGTAATGTGTTATAGAGAACATGCTAAAAGTTTCATAGTGAAATGTTGAATAGTTTAGTTAGTATAATTTTTTTAATAAACATCTGTAATTTCACTAAAAATGCCCAGCACAGGGGGAACAACCAGGCAATAAATACTCAGAAGTGAAAGGGTTAAATAATATATATTAAAGAATATCCGTTCTACACCCACTCTAAAAAGTTTTGACAAGCTACATGTACGTTATTATACAAGCGCCACTACTATACTCTCATACCCTTGTCCATTCTTCTGATGTGAAATTAAAGACGCACGTGATACAACTAGAACTTTGAGTTGCCAAAGTTGTAGTTTTGGCTGAAACGTGAAGATTTGCGTTACAATGGCATTGATGTTATTTTTTTCCAGGGACTTGGCCCCTGGGTGCCTAGTCTCGAAATGTTGTCGTGGACGGGAATATTCGTTTCACAGTTTATTTAACACAGAAGACGAGAGTTTCCGTCAACGAGAATCTTTCGAGACTAGGCACCCTAGACCCCAGTTTTTCCACACTAGGGAGTTATGCACTCCAGGCCCCCTCCCCCGCTCCTCGGAAATCCACTATTTTGAGCAAGTGCCTTGGCTGGTTGGTGACCCACCGGCCGCCACTGCGTCACATCAATGTATGAAAGCCTTTCGGCACTCATTCAATAGTGCTGGAGACGTAACGCAGCAGGCAGCTTGGCACTACTTATTAATCCCATGGAGCTTAATTAGTCTAACGGATTAATTTCGTGGAGCCAGACTAAAAACAATGTGTTAACGCTTGGCATGTTTTCAGGCTGCATACTCTTTCTGTCCCCATCACGTGAGTCACTACCTGGGAATGGACGTCCACGACACCGCATCCGTCACGCGAAGCATCAACCTGGAGCCTGGAATGATTATCACAGTAGAACCTGGTGCGGAGATTAATAAATCTTATTCAGAATGCATTCCAGGAAGTTATCCTAAAAGAAATGTCAGGGTTGGTTAATTTAATTGTGTTTGCAAGTATATTACGAGAGCTTTTGTTCCAGGGATTTATGTCAGCTCCAGAAACAGACTAGCACCCCCAGAATACTATGGGCTAGGAGTGCGAATCGAGGACGATGTGCTGATAACGGAGAATGGTCCCGTAGTTCTTACGCAGTCCTGCCCAAGGACAGTCGAAGACATTGAAAATCTTTTTGTTGCTCAGAATCGTGTTAAGTGATTGACTTACAACTAGTTCAAATTTTTAAAAGTTTACTATGCTAAATTTTATGTTTTAAAAAGAACGTTTTTCTACATATTTTACCTGTGTCAGAAATGAATAAAAAAACAATAATTTTCGGTTCAATTCACCTTTTTGATGTGCGATTGATGTATAAATCATTGAAAGGGGCTGAAAGTCTTCCAATTGTCAGCTATAAATGTATTTGTTATAATAAAATGTTCGTTATTAAGGGAATTTTGTATGCATATTCAACAAAAGCTTTGCGATCTTAAATCAAATAGGCCACTTGCAAAATGCCCTTCCAGAGCCGATAAAAATTTGTTTGACAGTGCATTTTTTATGGGAATACGTTTTGATTAAGCCTTATTGACTCTGGATTAAGCCTTTTTGCAAGTCGTCTATGGATAGCTTGCAAAAAGGCTTAATCCAGAGTCAATATGGCTAAATAACAACGTATTCCAATAAGAAATACATTGTCAAACAAAGTTTTATCGTCTCTGGAATGGCATTTTGCAAGTGGTCTATTGTTTAAATTTTGTACCGATGCTTTTGATTGGTTGTAAGGATATATCGACGTATGACGTATTCCCATAGAAACGATCTAATAATACAATCTTTGGAAACGAGTAGCATTTAGTATAACCAAATTCGCTGTTGTGAGCATGAGATAAAAGTGAGAAGACGTTGTTCAAGGAAACGAAAGAAAAAGACATCATCATAAGGTATGAGGTCGACGGTTGCTCAATTTGTTTATAACAAAACGCGTAGAATACTAGGCGTCAGACAGCCATATAATTGACGTTTCACCATTACAGCCAAATTGTGCCATGTTCCTTCTGCTCGCTTGCTGCCCGCATTTCTCGTAGGTTCTATAACTATCTACCAGATGGAGCAGACTCCGCGCCTATTAGTTTTCAGCACCGCCAGCCAAGGCGTCACCCTGTCTGGCAAAGCGACTTTTGTGTTTCGTCTGTTGCCAGATGTATCAATAGCAGAATAAATTAACAAGAAAGGGAACTGTTTTCTTCGTTTCCTTACTCTTCCCTTCATTTCCGAAACGTATTTTCAAGTGATTCGTGAAAGTGCATCATTGAAATACAGGGAATTATTGAAATATTACCCATTACCACGGAATTCCTCAGTGACATCATACTAGTATGACAACGCAGCGTCTAAACTTGTTTCTTCCCCTACCTTTTTTCACACTCACCCATAAATAAATACCCCCTCCCGGTTGTCAGTGTTGGTGAGAAGAATTTAGATCCTCGCAAGTGGTCAGTTACTGTGCGTTTTACTCAATTTCATCAGGATTAATTACCGTTACGGACTGAATTTTGAAAGCATTGTGTTAGACAACATCAAGACTAGGAAATCGAGGCGGTTTTCGGCGTGACAAAGGCGTGTGAGACTCGTGCGCTTTGGGTCGCCAACTTCAAAGGGCACAGGAGTGCTTGGTAGACAAGATGGCGCCATGACGTAGCTTCCAGCCCACATCCGCAGGGGAATGAGGAACGGGGGGCACCGATGCTTTATCTCCACGCTAGCCAAGAATGAGAGATGTGAGGGGAAAATCGCTTTCGTCAACGAAACTCAGGGAGTGAGAGAGATCTCTGTTCGTTAGATTTGTGTTGAAATCGCGGTAGCCGGTTTTGTTGTGTGATTGCGTCGTCGTTGTCGTCGTCGTCGTCCTCGCAACTCACAATTATTTCCCGTGCGAGCTATGGCTGAAGGGCTTGGAATAGAGGTAAACGTGGAGCCGCGGGTCAAACAAGTGGAGGCGGCAGAGGAAAAGAAGACGTCGTCTGTAAGATCCGTGCGTAAAAACGTCGAGGGCAGAGTGATGGGTTCGAGAAGAATATTCGCACCGAATTTTAAATTAAAAGTTCTAGACTCTTATCGCCAAGATTCTGATTGCCGTGGCAACCAGAGGGCGACGGCGAGGAAGTATGGAATTCACCGTCGCCAGATTCAGAAGTGGCTTCAAGTGGAGGCTTCCCTCCGCACCTCCGTGGAAGTGTGCCCCGGCCCCGCATCACCAGAGCGAGTGGCCTTGAACCTCTGTGCCGATGCCGCCGCGGCTGCCGATGCTGCCAGACAGCTCGACGACAAGGCTCAGCCAGCAGAGGAGGCTGGGGAAAGTCAGCAGGCACCTTGCCAACAAGGCGGCTCCACTTTAGCCAGCGCTTTAGCCGAGGAAGAGTCCAATCAAAATCGAATGACACCACCAACTCTTTCCTTTCCTTCCGTCCCTATTGAAGTGCCTAATTCGGACGATCATGGTAATCATGATAAGAAGACAGAAGTAACAGTCAGCCTATTTCCCACTGTAAAGATTGAGCAATTATCGGTTAAAAAGGAACCACAAAATAGTTTAAGTAACCATTCCTTGCAAGATTTCAGCTTTGAATCACATCCCTCTCCTCCCACATCGAGATTTGGTACTCCAATTGCTGATGACGATTTAACAATAGACGAACTGGATTCAGAAGACGAAGAGATCAACATTGTCGATGGTTGTGAACAAGCACTTGACTTCACCTGTGCAGCTCTGAGCAAGCGGCGCTCTTTTTCGCTCCAGTTTAAGCTGGAAGTTCTCGACGCATTTCACTCCGACCACCACTGCCGAGGGAATCAGCGGGCGACCGCCCGGAAGTACGGCATCAACCGGCGGCAAGTGCAGAAGTGGCTTCACCAGGAAGACGAGCTACGAGGGGAAACTGTGTCTCGCGTTGGAATGCTCCGACATCGACTTGGCCGGTGGTCGGAGATGGAAGACGCCCGGCCGCTTGAGGAAAATCGGGAAACTGTGTGTGCCTTGGATCCTATTTGCCAATCACCTAACGATTGCTGGGATCTCTCCAATAGGAAACGGAAATCAATACCTCTCAACGTGATACCTTTTAAGAAACGGACTGTTGAGTTTCTATTGAAACAAGAAAACAAAGACTATAATAAACATATAGAAAATATGACTGCCTACGATGAAAGGGTTTCACCAGTCGTCCAAGAAACCGCATTGTGCCTCGTTAAAGCGAAATGTCCGCTGAGGGAAGTGGATGCGGCTGAGGAGAGATCCGAATCAGGAAATGATGAAGTCAGCAGCTCTGCAGATGTGACTCGTGTTGTCGGACAAGCACTTTACCATTCCAGCCGCGAACAGCTTTTGCCGCGGTGCCTTCACTTGCCTTCCCCTACTCACCTTCCTTTGTGCTTCCCGCCTGGCCTTGGGTTCCCAGGAATTCATCACATGTTGAGCCTCTATCAGGGCTATGTCGGGGAGAAGATGCAAGGTGGAGGCATATATCCTCATGACTTGAAACTGCAAGCAATGGAAAGTTTCCACGAAGAAGTAGCATGGCGGACGAACCATTTCACCGTCGCTTCCCGGTTTAGTGCCGAACACGATAGGCTGCAACGGTGGATGAAGCAAGAAGACCAGTTGCGTCAATATCATGACAGTTCACAGATCATCAATGTGTTTTCTGTTTGAAGAAAGCATTATTCAGCCATATTCGTATTTATTCTAGTGTAAAGCTAAAAGAGTCTACATAATATTATAGGTACTAGGTACCACTTAGCTAATAATAATATTTAAAAATTTTATAATCTACCACTAGCCATGCCTGAAGTGTCTTGGATTCTTATCATAGATATTTTGTAAGCTTGTGTTACACCTACTGTACATTTAGTGGGAAGAAATGGATAAAGAGACAATTTTGTCTGATAGTCATAACAAAAATTATATTTTTGATGAATTACATATATGGTAGATTTTACAGGCTAATATGCCATTATAATGTTCCAATGCGTGTGCCTTTTATTAACAGACATTATACTAAACTATGGTATACATACTAATTAATTGATAATTAATTAGGGCCTCTATTTATAAAGTAATGAATAAGTGCAAGCAATCGTATTTTTGTAACAGGAACCGGTGAAATTTTATATAAAAAGTTTAAAAAGTTAACTACAAGTATGATATCCATTGACTTAAATTTTTTTTCTGCATACTTCTTTGCAGTAATACATTTTACTTGGCCAAAGTTGCATTCATATTGTGTTTTGAATTTAGCCACAACTAATGTTTGCTCATTTAGGTTTAGTTAATCCCAATAAATTCCCTTTTTATTAATTGAAGTAAATTATGATATCATCAAGCAATAAGTTAGCAGAAGAGTGGTGAATGATGGTTGAATACCTATTGCAACTATATCAAATAAATCAGAATAATTAACCAGGGTGCTATGAAAGTAGCACACATATTAAAATGAGTTGTGATCTAAGATAAACCTACGAATGAAATATTGTACAATCTTCCTTTCAATACCTGCCTGAATTTCAATTGATTACAATATTGTGTAATTTGTATCATATGTATTTTTATAATATATCCGACAGTCTGCTTTGAGCATTACGAGTATTTCTGTTTTAAGAATACCACCTTGTTGCCATCTCAAATCCTTATCTCCACAAGAACCACATTGTGATAAACATCCACATTTAGGATCTTCCTTTATTTCAGTTAAGAGGTCCATGCCGGAGTCTTTTGCGAGTCTACTGCCAGAAACATTGGATGATATCAAGAGACGCTATCAAGACACAGCACTGGTCATCTTTAAGGTGGAGCAAGAAAATAACATTAATTTAAATTTATTCCCTGCAATTATATTTGGTTGAAAAGAGTAGGCCTCCCTGAGATGTGAACCTCGTTTTTATCTGATAGCAAAGGTTTCTCGATATCTGCATGCTGTAAGTTTTTTCACATCTAGCAACGCTGTCCAAATACTTATGCGTATACACGCAGATAACAGTGACCATTGATTGGGAATGGAAATAGTATATTTGGTAAGCTTTAGAGGGAAGTCTGAATTGAAACGATTTTTTTTTTGTATTTTCTTAGGAGCAGCAACAAACTGAGCGCCAAAGAAACTACCTTTCCTTTGGTAGTGGTAGAAGAACAGCTGAACACCGCAACTTTGGAAATAATATAGTAATAATTCACAACCAAGTATCAAATCAACAACACCAGAAATCAGGTGAATCAAAGATTTGTTTGTTGATGTGAACAAGATAAAGTTTGAAAATGTGGGAAAAAAACGTGGTTGTGGACAGTTCAAGCTTCCCGTCAAACCTCAAGAAAGAAGCATGGTACATGACGTGCCCTACTGGCTACCTCCCAGAACCTAGGGTTGGCCACACGGCGACATATCTTCCCAAGGAGCGCAAAGTGGTTTTCATCGGTGGTGCAAATCCCACATTCTTGCACAAAGATACTTGGACGCTGGATTTGGCCCGCTTGCAATGTAATAGGCTTTCGATCGAGGGCGACTTTGAACACCGCTACGAGCACTGCGCCTTCGTTCCGGAGAGCACTGAGTGGAGAGGAGAAGACCAGGGAACCAACATCTGGGTGTTTGGCGGAGCTAACATGGAGGGTAACAAGAATGATCTATGGGAGCTGGATTTTGGCCACCTGAAGTGGAACAGTCTGACTCAGCAAGGCATTGTTCCCACTGACCGAACAATTCACACTAATACCTCGTCTTCAGACAACAAGTTGTTAGTTTTTGGAGGGGGATCCTTGGGTAATGCTGCTCAACCCGATACAAATGTATATCAGCTGGATCCTCGCAAGAAGAAGTGGTCTGTGAAATCTACAAAAGGAGATCCACCAAAACCGAGGAATGGACACGTTTTAGTTGCAGTTAACAATAAGGTGACAACAACTATGAATTGTTTATGCAAAAATAAATTTCGGTACAAATATGCGGCATTTTAGAAGGGAAACGAAGTGGGGACCAAGACCAGCTTTCCTTCGATTTGACTCTTCCTAGTAGTCCTGAACTAGAAAGCCTTAAATTGCAAATGACATTTTGTTTGATCATTTTCAGCTTCACGTTCATGGAGGGCTTTCAGAGACAAAATTCTACGATGACCTCCACGTCTTGAACGAGAGTGGAGTCTGGATTCTTGTTGATGCCTCTGCTAACAAACCTGCTGCTAGGGCCAGTCACGGAGCAGTCAGCCATGGCTCTTATATCTATGTATTTGGTGGTCTTGGCATTGGTGGAGTGTTAGGAGATTTCTGGAGGGTTAACACAGATAGTTACATTTGGGAGGAAATAGCAGTTAAATGCCCGACTCTCTGTCCAAGGCTGGACTTTGCTATGACTGTTGTTGACTTGCCAGGAAAATTCATTGGGGCAAGAGTCGAGGAGATCCGTGATTCCGACCAAGAAGATGACGAAGTGAATTCAATCGAAGATTATTTAAATAAAGTTGCTGGTGGAAGTAAACAACCAAAAGCAGCGCATGGTAAGGGAGACAGTAAAAACAACTTGTGGTATCCTTACATTGTTCTTCACGGAGGAATGGATGGAAATGGTTCGATTTTTGATGACTTTCATGTCTATGGTTTAGATCCGAAGAATGACTTGTCTAGATTTGTTGAACTACAAAAGTCACCTAAAGAAATTCTTGTATTAAGCTAAATACAATGTAAATCTGCCAATAAAGATTTGATTTTTCAATAACAATAGGTACAACCTTTCCTCGTTAAGAAATTTTGAGGAGTACATTCAATAGAATTGGCCTTCTGAAAGCTACTGATTCCATTTGAATTTCGGCGGGGACCGCGGTGGTGAGCAACGACTTTTCAGTTGTCAAACGCCTTTGGCACTGGTTTGTTTCTTGGCTTGTGCTAGATAAATCTTAATGTTTTAAGGTATTGTCAATGATAATATCTAATTTCAGTGATCAAATCTGATCGAAAAAACATGATTCACAGCCTGTTTATCATAAATACCTCCGGGTAAGACAAGTTTTAACATCATTTTTTGGTTATGTGTACAATATGTTGTATTAAATTCTGAAAATACCGTTTTCTCTAGGGATGTATTCATGGAAAAACATTGGAAGAGTGTTATTTCGCGATCAGTATGCGATTATTTCTTTGACCAACAAAGAAAGGTTGGCGTACCGGAAGATATGCCTCCTGTTATTGCGACACCTCATCACTACCTAATCAGCATCCACCGCTGCTCGATGTTCTTCGTTGCTGTCTCCATGACCGACCTTCCGCCGCTATTTGTTATAGAGTTTCTGCATAGGGTCGTCGATACTTTCGAAGACTACTTTGGGGAATGTACAGAGTCTGTCATTAAGGAGCATTATGTAGTCGTTTATGAACTTTTGGATGAAATGCTAGATAACGGATTTCCGTTAGCAACTGAATCCAATATTCTAAAAGAACTGATTAAACCTCCGAATATACTGCGTACTATTGCAAACACAGTTACAGGGAAATCTAAGTGAGTGGATGTCAATTTACATTTTTATGACAGAAACTGGAAATTACTATCAGGTATCACTGACCTACCTGCTTACTTTTAATTTTAGCGTAAGTGCGACGCTCCCAAGTGGACAACTGTCTAACGTGCCATGGAGACGCACCGGGGTTAAATATACAAACAACGAAGCGTATTTTGATGTTGTGGAGGAAGTGGATGCCATCATTGACAAGGCAGGGGCCACCGTTTTTGCAGAGATTCAAGGTTATGTGGATTGCTGCATCAAGCTGAGTGGCATGCCTGATCTTACACTTTCTTTCATGAACCCTCGACTCTTTGACGATGTTAGTTTCCACCCTTGTGTTCGCTTCAAGAGATGGGAGGTAAGAGCCAGCAAAAGTTTATGAAGTATTGCTTGAACCTAGAGTTCTGCATATGAAATATTTTTATTTGTTTCAGACTGAGAGGATCCTTTCATTCATCCCTCCAGATGGCAGTTTCAGACTAATGTCCTACCATATTGGCTCTCAGAACATTGTTGCAATTCCCATCTATGTTCGGCACAACATCTCATTCAAAGAGATCGGTGGTGGAAGATTGGATATCACAGTGGGCCCCAAACAAACTATTGGCAGAACAGTTGAAGCTGTCACTATTGAGATTCCTATGCCAAAGTCAGTTCTCAACTGTAGTTTGGTACCCAATCAAGGGAAATACTCGTTTGATCCCGTTTCCAAAATCCTGTTGTGGGATGTTGGGAAAGTGGATACTGCTAAACTGCCTAATCTGAGGGGAACAGTAAGTTTTGTAGAGAGTTGTTTTTAATAGCAGAAGAATGGGTGGGCGATAAAACATATAATTATATGTTCTTTTTTAAAGATTAATCTTCAGGCGGGTGCTCCAGCAGTGGAAGCTAATCCTTCCATAAATGTAAGTAACCACTGTTTGTTGCATTGTTGTACATTGAATTTTGAAGACTTTCAGAACCATTGAATAATGTTGCTTCCTTTTTTTCGGTTTGTGCCCTGTTCATTTTCTCGGGAAAACTTGTCAGTTGACAGCGTTTCTTCCGTGATGGCAAGGACATCCTTCAGTTCACTTGAAGACGTCCGTGCCATCACCGACGAAACGTCGTCAACTGCCAAGTTTTCCTGAGAAAGATAGAGCACAAACCGAAAAGAAGAAAACAACATTTTTGTACGTTAATATTTAACAAACTACCATGTTCCAATTCAATTAGGTACCTACACTTAACGTGGAATGAGGGGCAGGTTAAAAAACACATCAGATATGCAGTTTCTTTTATTTACTACAGCTAAACCATAAGTGGCAGAGACACCAACTGGCTTTCTGAAAAATTGTATTCGAAGTTTTAATATTTTAAACTTTTAAAATTACCTGTTTTTAAGTGGAATATTTTAATTGTTTTCAATTTTAACGAGATAATTCAAAAACCGATAAGTAAAATAAATTGAAACATATTTAGTCAGAAACCCAGTTAAATTCTCTTGAAGGTAACCAAGTTTGGTGTCTCTTCTACTTATGGTTTAGCTGTAGATTTTAAAATAAACTTAAAATTGGGTGGGTTTTGTCAGTTGCTCCTCACCCAGCCTTAATGAAACATAAATCGGTCGCTGGGAGAGATATATACATAATTGGTTTCAATGGGTTGCAATGAATCAAACATGAGCTGAAACCTCTTTTATCGGCCAATTTATGATTCCTTGATTGTGCGTACAAAGATTCTAATGTAAGTTAACGTTTAAATACCTATGACTTGCAGGACCCCATGACCTTATGTATTCAACAAAAATGTATCCCTATATAAAATACATAACAAATTACACTGAAATGTTAGCTTTCTGGAAAGTGGAAATGGCAATAGACGTCTCTTGCTAAATTTTAATTATAATTTTTGTCATATGGGGTCAAATCTCATAAAAGCACGGAAGGCTGAACTTATACTTTTGTTTTGCCTGTAGGTCCAATTCACGGTTAGTCAAATGGCCGTTTCAGGGCTGAAAGTGAATCGCTTGGATATGTATGGAGAAAAGTACAAGCCATTCAAAGGAGTGAAATATATCACCAAGGCAGGGCGCTTCCAAATTCGGATGTAGGTAAGAAGGTTTAAGTGGGCTTCACAGAAGACAAATTATTATGTTTGAACTTAATTCTTAAATTACTTGTATAGTAAATTAGATTAGGACAATACGAAGTTACTTTATTTTGTTATGGATTAAAGTGTTAAGATATTGTCAACTTACTGAGGAACAGTGTCACTAATCCACTTTAAATAATCTGGGTTCCCATTTAAAATAGGCAGTGAAATCACTTCACACACTTCATATGGATGGTTGGATCTGGAAAAAAATAAGCCTCAACAAAACTGTAGATTGCAAAACTGGAAGCTTTTAAGCTGTGGGTAACTACATAGTTTACTCACTTCACATATTGTGATAATTCACTGACTTTTGAAGTGCGCGTCTTGATCATCTGAAATACGATTATAGAACAGTAGTGTAGATTCAACGTTCATGGTTCTGAGTATGTAACAGCTATAAAGTGCATCAATATTCCTGACTTGTACCTCCTGTAAATTCTGATAAAATTCTTACCATCAACACTTCCGAATCTTCATTTATTTCTCCTTTCCACTCGTAACTAGAAAATATGAAATAGGTATTGAGAATATTAAAATCACTTCACAAATATCTACTAACTCGAGTCCTCGAGTAAGTAGGTATTTTTGAAGTGATTTTAATATTCTTAAAATTAGAAATAGCCGTGTATTTGGCTTTAAAAGTGTATTCCTTGTCATGAAATAGGTACGTTATTAAGTGCTTCTTATAACACCTATCAGTCAAACAGTAGTAATCGTCTCTGGAAGCAAAGTGGTCCATTATAAGCAAATAAATCAAATATATTTGTAATTGTACTAACATTGATGTTATTTTTGGGATGATATTCACACACGCAGCCAGTTTGTTTTTTACGATGCCGCTGAAAATATTTGAACAATTAAATAAAAATCGTTACTTATTGGCAAAAACAATATTAAATTCATAGCTTATCCACTGACTGTGCTAATTTCTTGGCGACTTCATCGTTGGGCACAGTTACGTAAGCAACAGAATGCATGCCGGATACAAAATCATTGACCAATGTGCTCATTCTTCGGAAAAGGGTCGTAGGAATGATGGTCATAAGTAGGATGCTTCCTACCGATGTGTTTTTTATTAGGTAGGAAGCTGTGCCGTATCCTAGTCTGAATAGAAATTACAAAATTATGTTGTGGATTAAGGGGCAGGTACATATTGTTTTATCGACCTCGGCCGTTTTTGTGGAGACACACTGTTTGTCCCATGTAATTTAGTTCAAAATTAAATTTATTGTGCGAAAAGGTGGTAGGTATCATAATGGTATGATCACGTCTTGTGTAGACAACTACAGCATACAGTTCTGACATTGCTCATTACAAAGAGAGCTTCTATTATGAATCACGAATTATTTTAAAACGAGACAGATTATTGCGATTGAGAATGATTCCTCATATTTACCTTCCGAGCCTCAGAGTCCTTAATTCTTTGCGATTAAAAAATACTTTAAGAGAAATATTAATTTACTTGTTACTTAACCTTGCAAATTCGTTGCACCGATGGACGGCATGGCACGCTCGGCTTCATATACTACATAGCCGCGCATCGAATGGAAGCCAGGTTGGCCGAGTGGTCTAAGGCGCCAGACTTAAGTTCTGGTACCCTCTGGGTGCGTGGGTTCGAACCCCACACCTGGCATAACCTTTTTCGTTTTTCGATCTGATCTTTGTATTAATCCCCATCGCGAAGTTAACGTACAAATTATTTCCTATGACGGTTTGCGAATTAGCCCCATAAGTGTGTTGGTTTCTACTCGTCGTGGGCATGATAATGGCTGATTTCTGTATGGATTGAAATATGACAGTTATCGTTACCGAATCGAATGCTTTTGAATCGTGCCATGTACTGCTTGTAATGTTACTTAAAAGAGCGTACGCCAACTTCATTATATCAATTATCTCAAAGTTGAATGTTCACGAATTACTTCCCCATCTTTGGTCCATTGTTTCTTTTAAACACGGTTTCTGGAATCAGCGCTACGCATGTGCCATGAGTGGCTCTTTGACTGTGACTGACCTTTGGTGACCTGAATCCGCATGTTTTAACCTCAGAATGACCCCGCCAATGCCGCGGCCGAGGGCTTTGCCTTGACTTGCGTCCAAACGAGGGGGTTGGGGATGGCCGTGACCTACCCTTGATGCCGCCCCTTCCTTCCGACCTTCGTCGCATGTTCCAAGTCAACATCTCTATCCGCACCCGCTGATTGTTTTCAACTCTTTGGGCATCCGCATGTAATGTCGAAACATACATCAACCACATGCCATTGCGTTATGTATCTCATCACGCCGCCATAAAAATTTAAGCCCCAATAATCATAAATAGAAATGATTTCGTCAACAAAATCTATTTCCATCTGTAGACACGAGTTAGGCCGAACGCGCTACAGTAAAGTATGGCGAAACACATAACTTCGGTTTCAACATAATTGAAATAAATTCATTTGACATGCTTTTTTTACTCTGGCCCAGCGCCCAACGTTTACACCCACATACCATTCTTATACCATGCCCTGAGACCTCTCCACACAATGCATCAAGTTATCATCCCTCAGCCTCCCGCTCTCCCCCCTCCATGCCCGTACCCGTGGATTTTCTGCGCACAGCCGAACAAGGGTTGCGTTGTATCGCCCTATGCGGTTTGGCGGACGGCGTCGATTCCCACCCGGTCGATACCGACGACGTGACGTCACGCTGAGGCGCCGGACGTCGCGTTCTTGTTGGGTAATTCGTCTTTGGAAAGTGTTTTGAACGAGGCGACCACCTTTGCTCCCAGCTCGAGAGGCGACGTCACAGGGGTGAGACTGAGAAGTGCCACATGGTGCGTTGAGTATTTACACACACACAGACACACACATCGTTAGCAGGATGAGAGTCAACACTTTTAGTAAAAATCAAGTGATTAGCATGGCTGTTTTAATGCATGCTCTTTGGGAGGCTCTATCACAGGCTTATTGAGCTACCTACACAACGCTGATCGCTGCCTTTTTGCTGATTCCTAGTGGGTTCTAGATATGTTGAAAAAATTGTGGGTCTCAGTACGAAGGGGTCTGGAAAATTTGACGGTTTTCATTTTACATTGATAAATTGGTGGAAATTGCAAGTCGATATACATCTACGATATCTCTACGAGACTACAATGTACATTTCCAGGGGCAATTAACATGTGGGCAGCAATGCATTTCTTATGTGATTTATTTGCCCTCATTTGAAATCGACTGGAACGAGAATCGTAGCCGCGGGCCGACGTTTTATTTGCCCGTTATGTTCCATTCTATATTAGAGGAGCTGGATTGTTGCGTCACACCACCCTTGAACCGCTTTGTATCTGTACCCGACAAATTCAGCCGTCAACAATGGCATGTCATTCTGTTGCAATCGGCTAGGTATCTTGAATCGCGATCTACATGATCGTGCATTTAATTTGTTTTTCAAAATTTGTTGTCCCTGTGTCGTTTGCTTGCCGGTTAAATTAGAGATATCATACCGTGATAAGTGCTATGGATGCTGACGACAGTGACGCCGCCATGTGACCTGCATTTAAAGAACATTCCACAGGTTTTTTCAAGTTATGGTTCTGCTTTTGGGTTTTGTGATTTGGGGGTCGCAGGTAACGCGACCCAGTTGTATAACTCGCAAAAGGCACCTAACAAAAGACGTGGCAGCGGAGGCGGCGGCGGTCCATTCTTGAGCAAGCCCGCGGGTACCCAGAGGAAGGAAGGGACGTTTGGCATTGGCATGGGTAGATTTGGAGCAAGTTGGAGGAGATGCTCAGTCGTCTGTTGGCTACATGTGCGCGTGCGGTTATGGTCGTAGACCTTTCTCGAACAACTCTGGTGATTTCTTGAGCTATTGATAATCAACAAACTGGAGGCTACCGATAAATTTGAGTACGTAGCTATTGCAATACAATACTAATAGTCGCTGTTGTAAGATCAGTTCTTCTGACTATTATTGTTAGCCTCGGAAATGCAATTGCGATGAATTGTGTGTGTCAATTTGAGGTATAAATAAACAACGTAACAATACACCTATGATGGATTAAGACATTTTCCCAAAAGCACTCGAGAAACGGGGTGAGATAGCTATGTCTCGTGATAATTTATCATCGGGTTCAATCATTAAGTCTACATTCTCATGCGACCAGTGGTGTGAACGCAGAAAGTGAGAGTCCCCGTCTCCTGGAGATAATGATCTCCAGCCTCGATACGGCTCGATGATAACTGTGACAGATTCGCGGCGAGGCGACATCAAAAGCACCTTCGTTAACGAATTCCGTTAAAAAACTTTTCATTTTCTCAGTTTTTATGACAACATATCAAAATTAATTTACCCTATAAATTTGTATAAACAAGTTAATGCTGCATAAACCATACCACGATCTTTTTGCGTAGTCGTTTAGCGCACGGATTTGCTATCGAGATTCGCACGTTTTGCACACACAGATTTTTTTGGGGAAACTGCACTATTCGCATTACGATTGCGTTGTTGCAAAATACTTCATTCCGTAGCCACGTAACGACAAGGTTGAGTATTTGCTGTTTTGCATAGATCTATTTAAGAAATAAGATAGCATTAGCAGTTGGTTCTTCGTAGTAACTAGTTATATAGTACTAATTCGAGTATGATAATGACAGGTCAATCTGCAATACCTGATGACAATATGATGTATCATTTGTTGACATAGATAAGAGATTGAACGTTAACATAACTACAGGTATAATTGTAACCCTTACACATCAACTTTTCCAACTAATAACCATCGACCTTTGCAGCACCCGTAAATAACAATTAAAAGCGAAAGAGTATTACGCGATTATGAAGTACCTATACATACATTTTTTTTTGTAACGAAGTGTTTGTTGCCTCTAATGAATCCGGCGAATCCAGCCAGCCAGGTTCGCATATAAATCGTCAGCTGCTCCGCTCCCCCCTTTAGTCCGATGCAAATGGCGCAGACGGGAGAACGAGCCAGGCTAGGCTAACAATTCAGTCTTCGTGTAGCCGACGCTCGCGTGACACCCTATTCTCGAACGTCCGGGCCTGCATATCAGCTGCTTGCTGTCCGACTCAGGGCGATGAGGCCGATTGCGGCGTTTTGATTGAAATATCAAGCCTCATCTGACCGAACCAATTCAAGCGGCCAGCTGAGTAAGTGAGGTGAGTTAATATGCTGCTTTCGCGGCATTAAAAATAAGTTTCCTGACGCATCTATTTGTGGCGATTTGCAACTCTTCTGACATGTGCAGTAGTGAATGTGACGTGAGTCATGTGCAGAGAGTGAAGGGACCTAACCTAAGTTTGTGAATTAGGTCTGGCCATAGCATCTCTGTTGTTATCTGTGTGATGTGTAGCAATATTTGTATTCATATTGGGAGATAACAACACTGTGAGGTTTGTTGGGAATAATGTCTCGCTGCGGCGTAAGAAGCCATGAAGTACAACTGGGATCGATTTTAGTTCGCAACGTTCATAGGGGTGTTGGATAATAGTACACTTGTGAGTGTTATATCGGATTCATGTGGGTGAGTGTGAGTGTGAATTTTGACATATGGCCGGGCTATCATAA
Organism: Lednia tumana; assembly: GCA_003287335.1. NCBI lineage: Eukaryota > Metazoa > Arthropoda > Insecta > Plecoptera > Nemouridae > Lednia > Lednia tumana. The sequence continues at coordinate 16,248 of QKMV01000926.1, forward strand.
TGGGCTGTTAATGGTGAAATTCTACCGCGCATCGCAGTATCTCCAACAAAAAAATATGCACGTCTTCGATGGTTATCCTCCGTTTATTACCAAGTCAATTATGTGTAAGAGTGTAAAGTTTAAATACATTTTGGATAAACAGGTTAACACAATAGCTTCCAGTTTCGTAGTAACGTTTCCGAGTCTTTTATCGTTTCGTGTGTTAATGTGATTGACTGCTATTTACTTGAATTGCCGAATGTTTGTGCTTCTGATCTGAGGTGGTCTATTCTGCAGACTGTCAAAGCTCATCTATGGCATCCTTTCATGCGATTATCGTTCATTTACAAATTGGATAATTGTCAATCAAAAGTTGAATGAGGTCATGTCAGAGAAGTCAAGGCATCCTTAAATTAGTTTAAGCATGGTATGGAGAAGTATTCATGGTGTGTTTAAGTACCCACATACATTAAGTATTATTTTCTGTTGTATAATCTGACAACGCAAGCGCTAAAAAAATACAACTGTTTGTATAATGGCTGTTAACGTTTTTACTATTTAAGAAATATACGATACCACCGACCAATGTCAATCGAAAGCAATGTTGTGGTGACGATCGGTAATAAGCAATACATAAGGAGTACCTATGCACCAATGTGGTTGTTGCATCGCATAATTTTATGTAGGTGTATTATCTCGCGAATGCCATTTAGGACAAGCGCAGTATCTAATTATCAAAATAATTATCTCGTTATATTAAAATCGTGACATGGAAATTAAACGAAAATAAATTAACGATGACGCCTGATCACGGGTGAGACTAACGATGAGACATAATATCTAATGGCAATACGTCACTCTCCACGTACTATGCTAAATAAAAGAAAACAAACACATCCACATCGTGGTGCCAAATTTATTAATTTATTGCAAGAGGCGGGCAGATATTTACATGGAAGCAAATTCTCTACTCGATCGATCAATAAGTGAAGCGATCCAATTCCACTCACTTAGGCATTCTACGATATGTTTAGAGCTTCTCTTCTTTCCTTCCGGCCAAAAGCTCAAAAAAACTGAGCGGATGCCGACAGCATCCTTCGTTCGTCGCGCGCGACCCCACCGAAACCGAAGATAACAGATTGCTGGCAGTTGTTTCCGATGAAGAAAACAACCGATTAAAAAGGCAAAACAATTTTATAGTTCAATTGAGTATCATACAACCAACACAGCTGTCCTGAAAATAAAAACAGCTGAGTCCGACGATTTGCACTGCACCACGCGTTGTGAATATCACCGTAAACCACGACCAGGAAATCCGGCGTTGCGGAGATCGAACCCGCATATACAACCAGCAGCATGCTTTTCTTAATCAGCAGCAAGCGAAAGGGACGAACTGGGCAGCTCTGGCATCACATTGCTTTCGTCTGATTGGTGAACGATTCCCCATGTACCCGCGCCTCGCACAGAAGTATTTCTAAATGCCAACGTGTAGTCTTTGCTTTAGTAGGAGTGCACGGAATTTTGAAACGTTTTAATGATGGGGCTTTAATGATGGGGATGTCCTCGCACTTGTTATCCATCTTTAGTCCCCAACATGTTATCTGTCAGAATAGATGGGACTGGGTATGTTGTCAAATATCTCGCAGACCAAGTGCAATCCTCACATGCCATATTGCTAGGAAGATTTTAGGATTTATTGTGCAGGTATAGGTAGACGGGTTGGGGAGGCAATTTGGTATTAGGCAACACAGCTCTGTGTTCGAGTTAGCGACTAAGTCATAACGGGTATAACACCCGAGTCCTGTCAAATAAACATTGATTCCAACAAAGATAAACCTAATCACCTTGACTATACCTAACAGAAAGACCGGCCAGCTTAGGATGACTTCACGGACAGTATCAAGGGATGCTTGGGACAATCGCGGTAGTATCATGACTGAGTTTACGGTTGAAATAATGAGATGGGTAATGAAATTGCAGTCCCAATCCCATATAGTTACCTATAATACGTTTTGATGATTGCAAATTCGGCATTGAGGTGATTGACAATAATTTGCGTTCCGCTTTGACGGCGGAAGTTAACTATCTTCCTTCGATAAACGGTACGTCCGGATTAAAATGTGGAATTCATTCAATCTCGTGAGATTACCGAAGTTAAGAAAATTGCACCGGGTCGCAGCTTGGATGAGGAATGTTCACATCTAGTTCTATTCGGGAGAGACGTTAGAGCAGAGACAAATGGGAGGACAGCAACTGTCCCAAAAAAAAACTGTCCCAAAAAAAAACTGTCCCAAAAAAAAACTGTCCCAAAAGAAAACTGTCCCAA